>CM060256.1:15531566-15706566 GCA_030684275.1 Acipenser oxyrinchus oxyrinchus | reverse complement strand
AGATTGAGTTGTCCTTCACTTTCCTTTTTCGCCAGATAGTTCTTGCACAACTTTGAGGTGTGTTTCGGGTCATTATCTTGCTGAAGAATGAAGGACTGCCCAACTAGCCGTAATCCTGATGGAATGGCATGCCTCTGAAGTATGCTATGATAGCCATGCTGGTTGAGCTTGCCATGGACTTGGTAAAGATCACCAACTGTCACCAGCAAAGCAACCCCAGACCATGACACTGCGTCCTCTATGCTTGACAGTGGGAACCACACATGCAGAACTCATGCGCTCACCCTCTCTGCGTCTTACAAATACACAGCGGTTGGACCCAAATATTTCAAATTTTGACTCATCGGTCCATAAGACCGACTTCCACTCCTCAAACGTCCAGTTTCTGTGTTTTTTGGCCCGGGCAAGTCTCTTTCTCTAATTCTGCACTTTTAACAATGGTTTCTTTGCAGCAATTCTTCCAGTTAGGCCAGCTTCACGCAATCTCCTCTGAACAGTTGATGTTGAAACATCTGTACTTCTAATCGCTGGTTTCGCAGACTTGACTCGAATGAACTTGTTCTCTGATTCCGAGGTCACCCTTGGCCTGCCTGACCTTGTTCGGTCCTCATGAGTGCCAGTTTCTTCAAATCGTATGATGGTCTTGGCCACAGCAGTTACAGACACTTGCAAAGTTCTTGCGATTTGTCTTAAAGATTGTCCTTCATTTCTTAAATTAATTACAGACTGTCTTTTTTCTTTGCTTAACACTGAGCGTATTTTGCCATTTTCTGCTCCCTTACATTCAGGAATGACAAACTTGTGCCTATGCTACCTATATTTATAGTAATCATGGATCCTCATCTGTTACCAATAATTGGTGACAAAAGGTTAATTAGGTAACATGCTAGTTAACTTGGAGAACATCTAACAAAGACACTTTTATACTTGTGGCCAGTGTTCTAACACCGTGTTATACACATTTCAGACTTTTAACTTGCTTTGGGTGACCATTTCATTGAAATTGACAAGATTTACATTTTCATTTAAAAATAAAATTTTTCAATGCAATTCACTTATGATGATTATCAGCTTATATAAGTACACATGTCATATAATGAAATATTAAGTGTTTATAGACAAGTTTATACAGTTAAAAGCATAGATAATCATGAAAAACCTGGTTTCAAGCAGGTGTACTCAAACTTTTGACTGGTACTGTATATATACACACACACACACACACACACACATACATATACCGAGCATCAAAAGAAACCTATCACTATTATAACACATTTATTTTCGAAAAAAAATAAGGTATATAAATGATGGACATTGATTAAATGTTTTTGGTTTCTTTTTAATCTCTTGATCATTCATCCTTGACCATGGTACACTGGAGTGACTATGACTGAAGCATATGCACTTAATCACCTAATTAGTGAGACAGTTGATTGGACACTGGATATGGAGTGATTTCAGCTTTTGAATTGCAAGCTTGAATAAAAGCATTAAAGGAAACTGCAGAAAAAAAAAACAATATGCCACGTCTGTCAAGAGAGCAGCACCTTCGTGCAATCGGCATGTTGGAGGCTGGACTAGGGCAGAACTTGGGTGCTCACAGCCAGCAATTTCAAACCTGGTGAGATGGTATAACCAGACACACTCTGTCAATGACAGGCCACGAACTGGGAGACCAAGAGTCACAACACCTGCAAGACAGATCATTTTGCAGCATCTTCATGATGTCAATTGTTAATCAGCGCAATAAAAAGTCACTGCACCTGCTCTAAAACAGTTTGTCATTTTTCGATCACATCTAGTGAATTTTATCCAAATACAAGTGATACGTTTCTTTTGATGCTCAGTATATATATGGTAATTGTTAGAATTCAAGGTTTAATTGGAACCATAAAGATGTTCTTTGTCAAAAGAAAAGTAAACTGTATCCCTGTCTGGAAGTTCTTGTCATAGCAAACAGAATGGCCCGTGGCAAGGGACATTTAACAATCCATATCTCTATGGAGAAGAAATCTTGGTTAGGTAAATAGTGGAAAATGACATTTTGTTTTATTGAACACAAATATGTATGCAAAGGCACTTTTGTGAAGCCAAGATAAATAATTTGCTTTGCTTATTACCTGTATTTTGGAGGATTCTAAAAAACAGCCAGCCAAACTCGGTACTAAAAGAATGTGAGCTGCCATTTTTAAAATGTTTAAAAATTAAATGGCTGTGCCTTTTATTTATTTTTTTAAAATGTACAATACATCTTTTACACCAGTCTTTTTGAACTAAAACAAACTAAACTTCAACATGTAGGTGTAAACATCATTAAATATAATATCTACATGTAGCATTAT
This sequence comes from Acipenser oxyrinchus oxyrinchus, assembly GCA_030684275.1. NCBI lineage: Eukaryota > Metazoa > Chordata > Actinopteri > Acipenseriformes > Acipenseridae > Acipenser > Acipenser oxyrinchus. The sequence goes on along the minus strand of CM060256.1, from coordinate 15,704,221 downwards.
AAAAACATAAACAATACATTGTACATAGCACCCTAAACAAACAAATAGTACCACAGACATAAATGATACATTAAAAATAAAAATCTCTACAAAATATTTTACAAAATAGTTAAACTTGTCTGAGCTTATAGGTATTTAAAACAAGTGTTTTTCTTTTTCTTCCTTATGAAAAAATAATATGCAATACATATTTAGTGTTATTTTAGCCTAGTACTGTACAATAAAACTACTCACTGCAAGTAGATCACCTGCTGTATTGGTCATGTCATTGATGCAGGGAATTCATGCAATAAGATGGGGCACCTCTCCCTACTGAATCACCTGACCCCACCTTATTACACTAATGACAATAAAGGAAGAGTACAGATGAAAGACCCTTAAATAGTTTTTGTTTGCATTTAACGTGTGCCATACTACTATCATGACAATGCATGTATTAGTTATCTAAAACAGTGCACCTGGTACAACACTAGGTTAAAAGATACCTCTGTTTGCATGTGTTCACTTTTAAGTTGTCTTGCAATTCTCCTGCAGAGTGAAATTGCCTAATCCACCTCAACACTTTTTTCTGACCAACCCTAAGCTTCCCTTACTGACTTGCATCTAGTAACATTCTTTTTTACCCCCAACACTGCAGTGAAAGCTTCCACAGATAGTTACGGCAATATTAAAATAAGGTCACCCTGCTAAAGCCAGGAAATCTAGCATACTTATCTTTAAATCATAACCTGTTTTTGCACAGGGGAAGATTGATTGGAAATTACAATTTGCTTAAAGATTCCTGGAATGTACCTCATGTTCAAAATCATCTTGAATGTTTTGTCAATTTAGTATTTAAATGTTTTGAAATGTGTTAAAAATGTGTTTATGTCCATGGCTAACACACCATTGTTTCCATACGTTTCATCTGCCTCATCTGAAACAAAACAAAACAGAGTAAATTAAAAAAAAAAAACTATATAAATGAAATTTATAATCCAGCATTTATTTTTGTTGTTAATGTTACACTACTGCAGTCCTTTCAAGTATTAAAATAATTGGATATAAAGATGTGTCCATTTTAGCTTTGTAGTGGGATTTGTCATTCAGATTTGCATCTTGCCCCATTTAAGGTATTTTGAACTGTATTGGTCCATGCAGCATCCTACTCTACAGACTACAACAAATAGACATGATAATGGAGGACCAGGACCAGCTGCAATTCAAAAGCACTGTAGAAAACTACTCTTTCTACAATGTTATAGTTATAGTTATAGTTATAGTATACAAGCCAATGCTAGTGATGTTAAGGAACGTTAAACAAATGTATTTTGCAGTTGATTTACAACCAATGTTGTGTGGTTAAGATTTTCAAGAGATTCTGCGACACTGTATGTTTAAAATTATAACGGTGCGATACAAGACTACGCAGGACATGGCAATGGGAACACAACATGTTTCTTGTAAAAACACTGCAAGGTGTTCCGCAACACTAAGATGCTTGTCTTACAACTGTAGTATAAACAGGTTATTCTGCCTGTTACTCTAAAGCCCTTTCTCATTAATTGAAAAAGATATGATCAGTCAATAGTCAGACGAAATCCTTACCTGTTATGAAGACAGCAAACCTGGCAGTGATGTGCTGAACTTGTAGACGCAGCATGCAGTTCAAATATTCTGGCTTCCCTTGGGAAATGAGGTCACATTCATGGTATGGAAGAACTTCCACAATGCCTGCTTCCTGGCAGCAATCCATGAAGAACTTCTTGGCATGGCCTGTAGAAACTGTTCTGTAATATTAATGATAAAAAAAAGAGTGAGATACAGATGTATTGTTATTATTACACAATTCTAGGAGTATTTTTGTTTTTATATGCAAGATTTTTTTCTTTTTTTTCTTTAGGGATTTAAAGGAATACTCAGGGTTCTTAATTTTCACTCATCTTTTGGAGAAGTGTTTAAGAGCCAAGTGCTTCGTTGTGAAACCTGTTATTAGGAAAGTGAACAAGCTGGATGGAAAATATATCTATTACCTTTCAACTAGAACACTTGCATATTCAATTCTATTTTCACCCTTCATGTAGAATTTAAAACACGATATTAAAGTTCAGTATTACAAACAGTACTGTTATTTATCTTCTGTGTCTCTTATGAGTCCAACAAGGCGGGTGTTAGATGTGATCAACCCTTAGCTTGCCTGCTTATCACCTTCGATGTCTCCGCCCTACTACACTCCACAAATCAGGCTTTGCTTCAGCTGGTCAGACATAACAAACACATTCAATATCATCGCATTAAGCCTCTGCCTTTAAAACAAACTTGTTGTCACAATGAAAAGGTTTTAATTATTTTACTCAAAAATGCTGAAATCCCAAGTGTTATTGCTATCACTATTATCAACTACTTAATTGCCACGTACATAAGTATAGTTTGCACTGTCTGGGAATCTCATGGCAATGAATACACAAAAATCATCTATGATGAATTGTACTTGTTAAAAATGCCCATCATAAATACGTAAGTACAATAAAAAAAAATTAAAAGGTTTTAAATTTTCAAAGCTGACAAAAATGACCTTCCATTTTCCTTGAGCATTTTGCTATCCTTGTAGTGCAGCCACCACTTCCACCTTCCCTGCTGACTTAGCTCTTCCAGTACATTGGCTATTTCTTTCAAATGCTCTGCAAAAATTTTGAAAAAGAACCACAATTAAAAAAATAATACAACACACATTAAGAAAACTATTCAAGTCCAGAATCTCCATAATATTTACAATATTTGGGATTTTTCAGTGTTTATTTTTTTCACCCAAAAAATGTATTTTAGGCACTTGTTAATAAAACACTGAAATGATCCAGCCCTATCAATAACATAAACCTTGGCAAACAAATGCATTCCACACAGAGAATTCCAGCCCATAGTACTTCCAATTTCAACAGTGGGGCAACAATGACACATTTTTGTGACACCTTATCAGGAAGTGATCTGCATATGAAAATATGGGTCACCCTCAGTTTAAGGATTAATTTAGAAAACATTTTAGGAAATATTCCTGATCATTAGTCAACTTCTCCCCCCCGCACATAAAGACTTTCTACTGAGTTGCAATTACTGGTAATCTTGCTTAACAACATTATATTGCTATAAAACTACTCCCCCACAGCATTAAAAATGCACACATTTTGCTAATAAAATAAAAGAAATACATGTGTATTTTGTTTCATCCAGGGAGAAAGTGGTATAGTCATTAATTCATGTTTCAAATGAACATCTGGATTCATTAGTGCTTAATTCCTGCATACCTAGTTCTAGACTTTCCAGTACAGCACTATCACAGACAACAAATCCTCCTCTGTTGAAAAGTTCCTGGTAGTTGCAACTGAGGACATCATCAATGCTGTCAATACCAGCAATCAAAACACTTGGCACCTTCTTCAGATCCACCAAGTGCGGAATCTGATCAAGAAAACAACAACAACATAAAACGCAATAACCATGCAATCTTCTTTCTCCTGCTGCATTCATTACAAAGCATCACTTTGGAAGATTATCTTTTAAAGTTACTACATAAACAACTATTTACAGACAAAATGCTTAACGATTTAATGAATTATATTTCAATGTTCTCATGCTCTAAACTTACTCTGTGCACATGTGTAGAGATATCTTCATTCCTGATGATAATGATCAGGGGGCCCGATGGACACTCACCTGGCTGATCAAAGTACGATAGTTGCACTTCTGCATGGCCTTCTTTCTTAAGAATTTTCTGAGACAGCATAATTTTAGATATAAAAAAAATAGATAGTAAATTTGTGAGCAAGTTCATACTTTGTAACGGGTACAATATTGGTCCTAAACTGAATTTGCAAAGATATATGCATACAATAAAATAAGTTCAAGCAAAAGCATCAGCAAACACAGCTTTCATCAGCCAATTTTGATTTCACAGTATATGAAGTAACTTTGTGAGTGGGTCCAAAAAGCCTTTAATAGCCTGACCTACCAGAATGACTTGGATTAACAGAATACAGATTAAGAGAATTATTCCAATTCAGAGACAATATCTGAAAGTGTTTGGTCTTTATGATCAAAGTAACCAAAATGTCACAAGACCATAGGAAAACCGTCCATTTTAATTGGACAATACCAATAATCAAACTTAACCAAGAGAATTCTAAAACACAGTACAGTACCAAAGATGTTGGTCTCATCTCTATCATTCAGATGCACAAAAATGCACATGACTGCAATTTGGCACCATTCTTGGTAAGGATAACAATGCAATAGAATGCCACCATGTCTCATTTTAGTTTCACTCAGCCTTTTATGTGTGTGGGTTGATACAGGAATTTAGCTTTAATCCAGTGTTTTGTTTTATAACTCTGCTGAATTTTGTTTGTGTTTAAAAAAAAAACTAATACAAATAATAATAATAATAATAATAATAATAATAATAATAATAATAATAATAATAATAATAATAATAATAATAATTACCTTTACGTTCTCAAAGAATTCATCAATCATTGTTTCAATGATGTAAAACTTGAACTTGGTTTTAAATGACTCCTTTACTACAGCATTCAGATTTTGGTGGAGGCTGGTACATAAATGATCTATGACTTTCTGAAATGGCAGAGGCTTCCTTGTGCTAGACTGCAGAAAGTCCTTATTTCTCTTATGACTGTCTGTACTGGTAGTACCCAAATCCAGTTCTTTCCCCTTTCCATTGCAAACATGATTCATTGATGACATATGTGAGTGAAAACATTTGGCTGTGATGTCTGAGATCTCACACTGTTGTCTTCTCATATCCTGGACATAGGTTAGTTTCTTAAGATGCGGAAGTGTCACGTTGTTACCAAATTCATTCATTTTATTAGCTTCTTGTATTGCGGTTCTTTGAGGCATATCCACTGTTATTTGGTGATTTCTTAAGGGTAAATCAGTCGTCTGAAGTAAGTCATCCGGTACAACATCTACATCTGAAAAAGTTATGGTTAATGGACTAATTGCTCTACCATTTACATATGATGCTTTTGAAAGATCAGTGTGCTTATTCCATTTGGTGATTTGATTCAGTTTATCAGAAAAACACAAGTATTCTTGGTCTAAAGTATTCTGAGTAAGATCGGGTTTAGCGTAATGCATTTCTTCCCATGCTTTTAAGAAGTTAAATCCTTTAAGTTGCCAATTCTCCTTCTGTGTGTTTTGAACAGTTCTAGCACATACATTCTCTCTAGGTTTAACTATTGAGAAGTTTGCATATGTTTTTTGGTTGCCCCAACAATCAGTGATATGAACAACAGAAGAAGTGGGCAGACTATCCACATCCATCATATTTTGCAGATATGTTCTGCTAGTGTGTTGCTTCCCTCTGTTTGAGATATGTACTTTTATACCGCCTTCTTTTTCTTGTTCTTCATTTCCAACAAATTCAGTTTGAGTCTTTATGAATCCTGGATTCTGGTCTAAAACTTCACTGCAGACAACACTGCTTGCTTCTTCAGAGTCATCACAAAAATCTTCCTTTCTGAAGTAGCCGACAGGTACACAATCTGTTTTAAATTCAGAGTACCAACAATAGCCTCCATAATCATGAGCTGGTTTATTTGATAGTTGTGAACGTTTCTCTTTACTATCCACCACAGACTCATCTGATGCAATACCTTTGTGTATTTCAGGGTCTGACAATATTTCTTCCCTTTGATTCTCATTCCTATCCAGTAATTCTTTTATCGTTGGGCTTTGCATATTGATATCTTCTCCATTTTTGCTGTGCACAACAGTCACTGCCCCCCCTGATTTTTCTATATTTTCTGCGAGTTTTGAGAAGATGTTGTCATCATCTTCACTTCTTGGAGCTGCAGTTAAAATCCAACAACTCTCATTTTCTTGGCACATGTTTTGTTCCACCACAGACTCATCTGAACAAAGGCTGTCCTTGTCTTCAGTGTCTGACAATGTTGCTTCCCTTTGATTCTCATTCCTCTCCAATAATTGTTCTATCATTGGATTTTGCATACGGACAGCTTCTCCATTTTCACTGTGTAGAACAGCCAATGTCCCACCAGAATCTGTAATAGTTTCTGTGGGTTCTGAGATGTCATCTTTTTCACTCCTTGGTGCTTCAGTTAAAATCCAAAAACTCTCATTTTGCCTGTGCATTTTTTGTTCTATCACAGACTCATCTGGTGAAAGGTTTTCCTTGCCTTCAGGGACTGACAAACATTCATCCTTTTGATTCTCATTTCTATCCAGTAATTGTTCTAACGTTGGGCTTTGGATATTGATATCTTCTCCATTTTCACTGTGCATAACAGCCACTGTCCCACCAGAATTTGTAATAGTTTCTGTGGGTTCTGAGATGTTGTTTTCTTTTTTTCTCCTTGGTGCTGCCGTTATAATCCAAGACCTCTCATTTTCTCTGCAGATTTGTTGTGCCACCACAGACTCATCTGATGCAATACCTTTGTGTACTTCAGGGACTGACAATATTGCTTCCCTTTGATTCACATTCCTATCCGGTAATTCTTTTATCGTTGGGCTTTGCATATTGATATCTTCTCCATTTTCGCTGTGCACAACAGTCACTGCCCCCCCTGATTTTTCTATATTTTCTGTGAGTTTTGAGAAGATGTTGTCATCTTCTTCACTTCTTGGAGCTGCAGTTAAAATCCAACAACTCTCATTTTCTTGGCATATGTTTTGTTCCACCACACACTCATCTGAAGAAAGGCTGTCCTTGTCTTCAGTGTCTGACAATGTTGCTTCCCTTTGATTCTCATTCCTCTCCAATAATTGTTCTATCATTGGACTTTGCATACTGACAGCTTCTCCATTGCCGCTGTGCATAACAGCCACTGTCCCACCAGAATTTCCAACAGTTTCTGTGGGTTCCGAGATGGTGTTATCTTTTTCAGTCCTTAATGCTACAGTTAAATTAGAAGATTTCACATCTTTTTTGCACATCTTTTTTTTTTTGCCCTCTGGATCGGTGGTATATATGTGAACTAGTTTCTCAGCTTGCATACAGGTTCTCTTTGTAGTTCTTTCATTAACAACTGGAACAGCCACTAAGGCAATTCTCTTCGTCCAGTCATCGATCAACGTCCTCTGTATTCCATTGTAGGGTTTCCCCTTAGCAATACACAAACTTGTTGCTTTGTTACATAACTCAATGTACTCCTTATCAGTATCCAAGAATCTGGTCGGGTACATATAAGATACACCTGTGTTATCATCTTTATCCTCCTCCTCGTTCTCCTCTTTATGTAGCCCCACATTGGCTCTGCAATCCTAAAAAGGAGAGACAATGATTAGTTTTCCAAGGACAAAAGGGATGATATTTAGAATTTTGGCCAATAGTTTTTGGTATGCTATGGAATCTATTTTACCATGTATTGGAACTAAAATTCCTAGGCTATTAGAGGAAAAACAGCCCTATAAAAGATATTACCACCTCCATGCTTGAGAGTAGGTAATGTGTTCTTTTCTTTGTACGCCTCACCAGACTTTCTACAAACCTTTCCTTGGCCTGTGATCATTGAGACCTTCACCATGCAATACTCAACCTATGGTTGAAATGGAAACCCCAGTCCCACATGCAGCCAATTCACTTTGAATATCTTTGGCAGTCGATCTCGGACTGTTATTAACCTTCCTCACAATTCTTGTTCTTGATGAAAGAACTTTCTTTCTTTCAGACCGAGGGAGCGTTGTGACAGTACCATGAGTCTTGTACTTCTTGATAATAGAAGCAATATTTGAAATTGGGATACTCCAAATGCTTGGAAATCTTCTTATATCCTTCTCCAGCTTTATGACAATAAATCAGGTCTTCAGATTGCTCTTTACATTTTCCCAATATTGACTTATTGATAATAACAGCAAATCATTTTTTGGAGTTTTACAAAAAAAAATGCTGTAATAAATAATTGTAAAAATCTATTTCTTTTAACTTTTTTTTTCTCATCCACAAATGCAAAACTTTTGCAGCAAAAGAAACTTTTGACTACAACTATCTATCTATCTATCTATCTATCCACCGTATATCTCTATATCTATATCTATATCTATATATATAAAAGAAGAAAGTTTGTCTGTCTGTTCCTTTATGCATTTGGACCCCGCAGATGCCAGTGCAACCAAACTTTACATGGCCTCCTCTTTCATCCAGGGGAAGGTCGAGGGCTACGTTTGGATCCAAAATTTGGACCCCTGGGGTACTTTATTTAGTAACCCCATTGCTGGATCACTACAGTAGCCATGTATCTCAATTTAAAGAAACCCACAAAACCAAAAAATAAATAAAAAGAACAAAAAAAAAAAAAAATGTAAAAATGGCAACAAAAAAAAAAAAAGTTAAAAAAGGAAACAGGGTCCAAGCGCATTGTGCTTTGTTTTTTTTTTTGTTAAGGTTATCTTGGACTTTCAATTTTATAAAAAATAAAAAATAAATGTTGTGTTTTACCTTATCTGAATATTCGCTAGCAGTACTCCAGGCTTTGGCGGTGGTTGTATCTTGCAATTGTGTATAATTTACATTTTCATTTCGGCTGCCTGAGTAATTACTGACCCAACTTTCTTCTGGAGTTTCAGAAGGCACCAGTTCACTGGTAGAGTCAGGTACCATGTTCTTTGTGTTTTTTGGAACGGTAAGATCCAGTGCTTCGTACTTGGTCTCAGTGAGATCCAGTGCTTCGTAATTGGTCATAGTGAGATCTAATGCTTCATTACTTTGTTCCCCTCGATCCAGTGCCTCCATATCTGGTTCTTTTACAGCTTTCTGAATAACAGATGGCACCTGAAGACTTTGGGGTTTAATCTGAGAGTCACAACTGCCAGCTGGGGGTGCTCTCTGAGTTACACTTTTAGAAGGAGAGATCTGGAATACACATTTCGATTCATCATTGCTCTGAACTGTATCTGTCTGAAAGAACCTCAAAGTAGACTTGCTGTAGAAAAGACCAATCCACATATGAAGGATAAGGTGCACTTGCTCAAATGTTTCCTCGATATTAAAGTTCCATGGTCTGAAAATGAGAAATGAATACAATGAAGATTGATACAAGCAAATTGAATCTTTCATGTACATTGCACACTTTTCATGTATAAGGTGCTCAATGCCAGTAATATACATGGAAATGCAAATTGCAGATGTCATAGCCATTAATGTCTGAAACTGGTTAAACCTTACATTCAGCCCACAATTAACTTAATACAAGAATTAACTGGATAAGTCTCATAGAGTATTCAGATGCAGAATATAGATACCAACTTTCACTGAATCTTGTAAAGAACAGAAGTTGATTAAATGACTATACAATGTTTGATTCAAAATGGTTGCTGTGTTTGTCAAAAGCTTTTTGACCAAAGCATAACAGCTGGCGAGTAATTATTTTCAAGATAGAGCGTTCTTAATCAAATACCTTTCAAATGTAGCAAATAAGTGAAGACGGCTCACTTTGATTCCAACATTCTCATGTACTGTACAACACTAATGTAAATTAATTTTTAAAATGTACAAACTGATGCTACTATTTTAACAGGCAACACTGGATGGAGTTGGAAATACAAATATATTGGAAAAAACATACATACTACCTACCCATGGAGGGCCCGAGTCACACATTTATCCAGAGGATCATTGCTGTATTTGCTATCCAATGCAAACTCATAATTATCTTTCCACTCTCTTGTCACCTTAAGAAGTCCATTCACTTCAAAAACAACCCGAGACAGGCCTGCTTTTACACAACTTGATTCCTGCATATTTTGAGAAAAGGATGGACCTTTTCTGGATTTCTGACAGTCATAAAAGGGTTGCTGCTGATGTACGAAAGGTGCAACTCTTCCAACTAAGGCAACTTCATTTCCCGATTCTCCACTATTTGTAGAGGCCAAAGGTGGCTGATCTGTTAAATCCATCAGCACCGATGAAGGTTGTGAATAGGAATGCTCTTTAACTATCACATCAAGAATTAGCTCTTCAGTAACTGGAAGACCTTGAGGAAATTTACTGTTCAACAAAGCTTGCCGCAAAGTTTCACAATTATCCAAACTTGTAGGGCTAAGCTTTGCTTCACAAACTAGCACTGTGTGGCTTTGTACATGCTTGTCAGTCATTGAAACATTTTCCTGACAGGCACTTGTATTCATGTTTTTAGAAACATCTGAGGTCTCCTTTGATTGCACTGCAGGAGTAGTTCCTGAGGTACTTGAGCCAAGAGCCAAATCAGCCAGTAAGTTAAGTGCATCCGAGGGCTGACTGAGCCTTGTATTTCTTTCAAAATCAAGCATGGGTTGCTCTGATGGACTAGATTGTGTACTTTGATTCTCTGAAGAATCTGATGAAGTTTCAAAATTCAACCATCCTGCAACAAAAACAATGCATTAACACACAAAAACAACAAAGCAAACCAATACATTAAGCATTATAGTGTAGTATCCTTTGTTTAATGTTTGCCCTATGATGAGTCTACAATATTTTCTTAATAGTTCCTAATGAAGTACCTACATCAATAATATTTGCTAAAATACTTACCATTTTCTTTCATGTATTCAGCTATCCTGGTCTGAAAATTCACTCTTTCTTTGAACGCTTTTACAATTCTTCGTTTGGTTACTTGTTTTTTAGGCTGCTGGATACTTGGCAGAGGACTGAGTCCATCTACAATGTTATTCTCAATTGGATCAATCACAGAAACCTTCTGATCTGCAGGGGCCAATGGCTTCTTTTCCCTTCTGCTGCTGTTCTTGGTTTCTTCCATTGTTTTGGTCGATTTGGAGGAATCAGTTTCTCCAGCTGGCCTTTTTCTTTGGTACTTTTTGGTTTTAGGCCTCTCCTCTGACCCAATGGTAGGCTCTATTGATTTAGAGTCAGTAATCAATGCTTGCACACTTTGTGGACTGACCGATTTTCTACACTTGACACCAACATTTTCTAACTCACAGTTTTCTCTGTTGCCATTGTTTTGTTTTTTCCTTTTCCGTGAACTTGGCTTATCTGTAGTGGGTGTCTCTTTAGGATCAATCAGAGCAACCATCTGAACTGCAGGAGCCAGTGGTTTTTGTTTCTTTACACTGTCCGCACCTCTACCTGCATTTGTTTTACAGGGAGGCAGTTTCTTTAGAGCATCCATTAACTCATTTTCTTTAACCTGTGTATCCTTGGGTTGCTCACTCTCTTTCTGGATTTCAGGTTCACTTGGAGCTATTCTGTCTACTGCATTGTGGAAACTTTCTGTCACTGACTGTGTCAGTTCTGAATCTGCTCCACTAGCTAGACTGTCTTCTTTGCACAGATGAGTTTTACATACACCCTCAGCTTCAGTTGGTATATGATCTGTATGCAACACCTTTGAACCATGTGGAACAAAAACTCTACCACAATCTGTTATAATATTTTTTAATCCATACCGATAACTCTCCCCTTTCATTTTTCTTTTTGGCGGATGTAGCTCATCTCCGGTGGTTGTCTCTTTTGGGTGAATCTGATCATCAGAATCCAATGGCTTCTTTCCTTTTGCACTACTGGTTTTTGCTAAATCTTTACTGGAGCGTTCTTTTTTATCTGCACCTTGCTGATCCACTGAAGTCAAAGGTTTATTTCCCTTTTCAATGTCGTTTCCGTTAGAATTTTTACTAGGGCCTTCTGTTTTAGGACCAACAGGTAATACAGGCTTCTTTCTTTTTCCACGACTGTCTCTGCTGCTGCCTGAAGGCATTTTATTGTCTCTTGTTTTTATTATTTTGGATCTGTTATTATTGGACAAAGCATCTTGTTGATCTGTGCCTTGAGCCCCTGTTATCTCCATTCTTTCAGTATCTCCTCCAAACTGGGCCTCCTGAATTGCCATTTCTAAGCCCTTGCCTTCCTGGTGAATATCATGCTCATAGGAGGATGCATTTCCACTTTCTAAAGTTCTTATTTGATCATCAAGGTCACCTTCATTCCAGCACATATGCTGTTGTGCCTCTGGTGAAGACACAGGAGAATAGTAGATAATCTCGCAGTCATCATCTGCAATTTCACATGCTTCATCCTGATATACAGCCAGTAGCTCTAAAGCTTTTGATACTGGTAGCATATAAGTGTCTGATCCACTGAAGTAGGACTTCAAGTTTGCAACTGCCGATTTAGGGCATTTTGCAGTTCTGTAGAGGTGTTTATCCACTCTGGACACATCATATTGCTCAGCCAATGGAAACAGATCTCTAATGGGACTTGAGTCTGTGATCCCTGGCCGAGTTAAAGTTGCATAGTTATGCAAGTGTTGCTCCACCGACTCACAAGGAGGAGTTTTCTGATCAGTTTGGAATTTTTCAGCTTTCATTTCGGCATAATTAAGGGCAGGCAAAATCTGCATTACATCACGAGAAATCAGATCCTCAGATTTTCGTACAAAATAAGGAGCCTTCATATCTGTAAAAATATAAATAATAAACTTTGATATCATTACTTTTAAAATCTCAAATACTTACATTATTGTACCATATATTATAGCAAACAAGGCACTGATAAAAGACTTTATTTTTTTTTTTTTTTTAAATAAGCATAATTAAAGAAAATATACATACCTTTTGTAACTGTTCTTGAGTTTGGAAATACAAACAATGCCTGTAGTGCATGATCTTTCTCATAGGTACTTTCTGCAATGCAAAATTGAGAATACAAATTGTAATTAAGAAAAATATATATATGTTTGTACTACAGTGCACTCTGTTAATAAGAATCACATCCATGTTTAATGGGCAGGGGCAGCAGTGTGGAGTAGTGGGTAGGGCTCTGGACTCTTGACCGGAGGGTCGTGGGTTCAATCCCGGGTGGGGGACACTGCTGCTGTACCCTTGAGCAAGGTACTTTACCTAGATTGCTCCAGTAAAAACCCAACTGTATAAAGGTAATTGTATGTAAAAAATAATGTGTAAAAAAAAAAATGTAATTGTATGTAAAAATAATGTGATATCTGCTAACAACTGTAAGTCGCCCTGGAGGGAGTCTGCTAAGAAATAAATAATAATAATAATAATAATAATAATGGGTTGACCACTAGATGTCATGAGTTCCTGCATGTATGCATAGGGACCACACAAAGTATTGTTTAGTTAGTTCTCCAACTGAAATCAAGGTTTATTTTGTTTGTTTGTTTTATTAGCAGTTGTTTCCCCACCGCACTGTAAGAAAAATAAAACACCGGTTTTAAACTGTAAATCAAGACTCCAGCCTGATCATTTACACATGCATCAGCAATTTAAATACAGTACACAGCAACTTGTTATATGATCACGATTGTTTACTCAAGGCTGCAGAATCCTATTTTATTACAGTATACTTGAGAAGCGATCGTCTCGTGAGGGTGCCTAGTTTAACTGCCCTGCGGTGTTATGTGTAATGGCCTATGAATTAAAATGACATTACAGTACTGTATTTTACTGTCAGGACTACCACTGCTTTTAAGCATCTGTGGCTTACTTATCAGTGAGTCTTACAAACGAAGTGCACTGCATATTTGCATGTTGCACTTCAAATAATTTGCACGGAAATCGAAACACAACAATAAAGGACTCAGTCCATTTAAAATCATGATACATCAGGATAGCCCAGTGTAAAAGAAGAACATTTTTCACTTCTACTTACCTTCATCCAACTCAAAAGACGATGAAGCTAAAAACAGAAGTAGTCCGTGATCATTTAATTGTTGAGCAAGTGCCTATTTAAAAAAAAAAAAAAAAAAAGTCAAGATTAGGCAGACCTTTTAATTGACATTTAAACTTTTAATCTATAGTGTTTATTAAAATAATAATAATAACAACAAATAAAAAAGGTTGGAAGCTTTCTTAACTCAAACTTTATCTTACCAAGTCTTTTTCTTTTAGTTCTTCCCTTAACAAATGAAGCTGGCCCTCCTCCTCAGCAGAATTTACCACCTCATACAAACTGCAGTACATTCCATCCAAGCAAACTATTGCATCAAAATAAACATACCAATTAGTCATTTCATTGACAACATTTTAAATCTCAAGGTTTACCGTGCTTTTCAATCTCCTACCCTAGGAAGCGTGTGCCATCAGCGGACCACTTTTTTTCACACCGTGGACTCACCATGCAGCCACCCAAGAGCTACAGCAACAGAGGACAACACAGCTCTCGGGCAGCTTACAGGCAAACCTGCAGGCGCCCGGCCAGACTACAGGGGTTGCTGTTGCGCGGTGAGCCGAGGACACACTGGGCGACCTAACCCTCCCTCCCCCCGGGTGACGCTCGGCCAATTGTGCGCTGCCCCTGGGAGCTCCCGTCCACGGTCGGCTGTGGAATAGCCTGGACTCGAACCGCGAAGTCCAGACTATAGAGCGTATCCTGCACTCCACGTGGAGCTCCTTTACTGGATGCGCCACTCGAGAGCCCCCCCTAGTACTTTGTTTTGCCCAGCACTTACAAGAATGTATTATTATCCAGCTTCTGAATGTTTTCTTTAAGTTTCCCTGCTCATTTACCTTTGCTTTTTTGTTTTTCTACTCCTCTAACATTTTTATTCCTGTTCAAATTATGGGTGGGTTAGAGTACTTGAGTACTCAAAATAATTAGAATTACTTGAGTACTAATTTATTACTCAAGTGCCTGAAAAAATGTAAATAATAACTCTTCATGAATGCAAGTACAATATATTGTAGCGACCCAGTCAGTTCAGGTTGGCAGACTTTTGTTCATCTGGTCCTGTGCATTCACATTATCTGTATTGTTCTGGGGTGGGACCATACCACTAGTGTCGGTAGTGTGGGGGGTGTGTGTGTGTGTGTGTTTGAGCCGCTTTCGGTTGCGGACCATGTCATCTAGATGCCCTTGCTCTGCCCCTCATTAGGAGTAGTGGTCTGCTCTCTTCTGTGTGTGAGGGGACTGATAGAGCCGGAGCCTGTGTGTGTGTGTGTGTGTGTGTGTGTGTGTGTGTGTGTGTGTGTGTGTGTGTGTGTGGAATAGAGCGAGCAAGAAAGTGAGCACGTTTTTAGGATAGAGACAGGAGGAAGGATTTATTGTTTTTGTGGTGTGGTCCTGACCCAAACACAGACTCTGTTTAATTAATAAAGTAGTTTTGTTAGTGCCTGAATCTCCTGCTTTGAGCTTTATTCACGTACACCACCTTAACACTAGCCACGGAAGTCATTTTGAGGGGTTGAGGTTTTCAAATTTAAAATGCTCTGCGTGTCTGAAAGTTATGTGGTTGTCCGTTTATGACTTTTCCTAAATAAATACCCCGACGGCGTTTGAAAGGCAGGATCACGAAAATAAGGAAGTTATAAGTCCGCCCACTTAGCAACAAAGCCGAAATTTTAACTGACTTTAATACATATTTTTATTTTGAATACAACCTACAATATTCTTTATATATATTAATTTATGTTAATTTATATTAACATGTGTTAGCTCTTGCGTGTGTCATTTGGTGCAGCACAGAATCCAGATTGAGCTGCTGCAGCCTGCAGCTTTTTAGTTTTCTGACCGAAATGTTTCAGCTGAAGCGCTTGTACTTTAACATACAACAATACAAACTGTGATAAATCACATCAAACAAAGGTATAGGGAGATTTATGACAGCTTACCTTCACTTGTACAGTAACTTTCTCTTTTAAAGGCCGCCTCTGGTAATGCTTTCTTCAAATCACAAACTTTCATAACACTGTCAATTTTTAGTTTCTCTGGTCTAGAAAAAAAGTAAAATTTACAACAGAATTTATCTGTTCACCATCAGAATAAACAGAAAAAGTTGCCCCTTACAATTAGTAGCAAGCTACATCAACAGTACATAAAATAAATAAAAGGGGAAGCAATATAAATCACTATTCCTCTTCTTTTATAATTGAACATCTATTGTTACTTTATAATTACATTTGGAAACCACGGATGATATTTCAAAGACAATGCTACAGATACATTTGCTGCTGTTTTCTTGTTATGTAATGTAAAGCAATTTAAAATTCCCTGAAATGATCTACCTGCAATCAGATCATGGAACCTTCAGCAAATGTACCACGATACATTAACTTATAAAGCCATTACATGGTAACATCTTTCTATTTTTTGACAAACACATACAACTTACAGCTTGGATGGGATTACTGCACCAGTATAAGACTTGAGAGCTACATGATACACTGGGGAGTGGTCTTTGATCCTGATCTGGCCTCTCCATGTAAAGTAGTCTTGAAGCTGCACACAGAAAACACATTATTATTTCAGCAATAACTGCATCAAACAAAGACATACAACTGGAAAGCACCTCACTTCAATCTCAAAAATGGTTTCCTGACATTTAAAAAAAAAAACCCAACAACAACCTACCTGTTTTGTCTTGAGTAGCACTAGGGAAGGAAATAAAAACAGGAATTGGTTTAATTTATTTTACAAAGGTATATGGTGTAATGTTATCCTTACCGACAGTAGGGGTACACTATATGACTTACTTTTTTCCATTTTTCAACACTGACATAGAGGATTTTGATTCACTGTATAGAAAGCCTACAATGGCGAATGGACAAATGTGTCTGGGGCAAGAAACGGCGGCACCGTTCTGTAACTCGTACATATAATACTGTAAGAGAAAAAGAAAAAACACACCATTAAAAGCATTCCAACATACATGCTTAATTTCAATTAATAACATAAAACTTACTGTGAAAGCACCCATCTGACATTAAAAGGTGAACAAAATGATGTATACATTGCTTAATAACTTTATGTTTCCATAAAAAAGCTAACAAATTGTCATTTGTATTCAATGCATTGTGTATATGTTCCCCTGTGTTGTGCCAATTGCATGGGTGAAAATGGTCAATGATCATTTTGACTGAAACTCCTGGGTCAAAACCAATATTTTGGCCGGGGTCTGGGGAGCAAATCTACAGCCAAAGCTCTGGGGTTGTACATGCTCTCAGGTGCATTCTGACCCATTTTGGACCACGTATAGAAACAAATTTAAACTTAACTTTGTAGAAAAAGAAATTCACAAATTACTTCTTACAACTTGTCATTTTACTTTTATCAACCTAATAAATCACATGAGGCTAGTTAACAAACACCGTTTTACATGTATGCCCATTTCACATATTAATTTTATAAAACCTCAGCTGCAAATATACAATCTCTGTTTTAAAAAAAAAATAAAGTTTTTGCATTAACAGTTTATTTAACTGTATAATAACAAAAATCTAAATTACACTCACTTTGAGTATAGATAAGCTTTTGACCAGTAATCAACTTATTCAATAACACGAGTCAGTTTTGGTTCCTATAGGTGAGTGTTTCATTCTAAAAGCAGTACAACAATTCAGTGTTTTAAATCAATGTCAGAAGCAATAGTCCATGAATTTTTGTGTCTCAATCATAGGCGCCTAACTTTGTTAAAAAGTGGGGGGCAAACGAAAGAATTAACTACCGAGCGTAGAGAGGCACATTTATTATTATTATTTTACAATTAAGAAGCTCTAAGAAACCAAGCAAACCTTCTGAAGTTACGGTTTTAGTAATTGAAAGCCGACAAAATTGGGCAGGTGTTTCAGCATAAAATGTTCAATATGTACTTACTGAGCATGCATTCATTACAAACACATGCAAGTAGCACCAAATGGCTCAACCAGTACCAATGGCATCTCTGCACAGTGCTACACCTAGAATTCCCACGTGTATTTTATTAAAGGAAAGTGTTAAACAAACAAAGAAAAGCAAGTACAGCACTGTTGTTTTGCAGGTAAGTATTCCCTAATTAAGGCAGCTGAAAATACTTGCCATGTAAGAAGCACTAGTTTACTAGTTGAACAATTTCAACAATATAAACGTAGTTGCAGGAAGGACCAGTCATGTGTTGTTTCTTGTTTTATACCATTAAAACCATTTTATTCTTCTAATAAATTGTGTCTCTGCCTTTGTGCTTGCTTCTAAATATGGTCCATGGAGTTAGAGGGCAGAGTTTGCCCATAATAAAACAACTTAAAAAAAAAACAACAACAAAAAAACAGTGTAACTGCTGCTAGTCATTTCTTGCTAGTTTTAAAATATAAATGTTTTACTTTAAACATTGGGGCATTACTTTAGATCTTTAACAAGAGCTGACAGTGCGCAAAACGACGGGGAGAGTAAGATAAGCAACAATACTTTAATTACCTTACGATTTCAGGTACGTCCCTTTAAAGTAAAATGACACTGGCTGCGAAAGAAGGACTGCGACTATTGTTGTCTTTGATACACAAATAAGCTTACTTGACTTGAAAAACATATTAAACGATGCAAGCAAATTCCGACTTGGTTTGACTGAATGAGTCATCACCTACACAACAAGCTTCAATATGAAAGCTGAAAATGTATTTCAATAAAAAACAAGGATTTAATATAGGTTTGCCTCCCCTGTGCCCTATGGGTTAGATGCCTACTGTCTGAATCAAGTTACAGTTCAACAAGAAAAAAAAAGGTACAATTTTCTCTTTTTTTTTTTAATTTTTTTTTTAAACACAATGAATATATACCCACCCACCCCCAACCCGGATTTATTTGGCACTTCTACACGAATCATAGGAATGGACTTGGGAGAGGCCATTTTGACGAAATTCCATCTACAGACGCAAAACTTTCACACATGAAATTGTCTTATAACTACTACTTATAACTTTTGCGGACAGTTAGCGCATGGAAATCAGGCGCATGTGTGGGCACAGACTTTGCCCAACTATGTGATTTAGCAAACGTGTTTTAGTGCCCACCCGGCATTGGTGCTGGACATGGGCACAACTTTATGGGAGTGTCCTCACTGACATACAAATGTAGCGATTTAGCAAACCATCAACAGTGTTAGCGTTTCAATTGACATGTGAAAACCAGGTCTAAACTGTGCGCAAATTACATGGTCGACTATAAATATGGCTGAAACTTACAGGGAAGCTGGCAAAGAAGAGAGATAGAAAAAAGAGAAATAAAAAAGAAATATGGAGTGTGCACTGGATTTCTACGTGGCCAGACAGAGAGAGAGGAGGAGGAAGAGACGTCCCCAAATATTCAGAAGATGGCAGTCTGAGAGGCTGGTTGATAGGAGATAACGGGTATCCACTGAAGTGGTGGCTGCTGATACTGCTGCTCAACCCCACGACCCCTGCCAAACAAAGGTATAACCGTACCTTTAAATGTGCTTGTACTGTAATTGAGCAGACATTTGAAGTCCTCAAAAGGCAGTCATTCTCCTCACTTGGGTAGCGGGACACTATTTGTTTTTGAGCTTTTGTCGCCTTTCTTCTTATTTTGGGTTTCAAAATGCCATCCGTTCGCTATTGCAGATGCACAGGTGCTCTTAAAGGAAAAGTTGAATCCTTATTGGTTGTAACCTTACTCCCCCCACTGTGCTTTTAATGGCTGGGAGCAGGATTCGCTATTTGATATGCGTTAGTCCACACGAGACCCGACTTGTAAATCACGTTTTTGCGGCGGTTTGCTAACGCTGTCATTTTTGTCCCTAGCGAAAGCGGCTGCGCACATATTTGCTAAATATAAGAATCAACCTTACTATCCCAACATCTAATGTTACTGCTGAGCGCAGCTTTTCGTGCCTCCGATGGCTGAAAACATACCTACGATCAACCAAGACTAAGGCTGTATTTATTTCACGATTTCCGTGAAATTTACCCATGTAGTTCCCCGTGAAAATTACAATTTCTGAAAGAATAGTGTAAATGTAAATATTATTCTCACTTAAAATAAATACAGTTACACAAAATAAAAAACAGTTACACTGAATGTATTAACCTGGCAGCTGGTTTAGTTCAATGCTAAAGGCACCAGCTGCATCAAAGATCAGAAATATTTCACAAAAAAGCAATCGTTATTTGAAGCAGATTCTGAAATGTAAGTGCCAATAATCTTTCAGTTAACTTTTCAGCCCCCAGGTGTACTTCATCAGGATTGTGGCAAAGAAAATTGTGCTGTGGCAGGTCATGCTGTGTACATGCGAAACAAGAGCTGTGTAACTATGCCCAACATAGTGAGAAAGTGTCTGAACATGGTAAAAATGCCCATTTAGATGACCTTTGACCATGAATGTTAAAATTGATGCAATTCATTGATGTAAGAGGTTATGCTGGTCAACTTGAGCTGGAATGACCTTATCTAGCTGTTCTTACCTGTGTGCTTTCATAGGCTTGAAAAGAACTACTTGTTGAGGAGATTGTCCCAATATTTTCAGAGACATGGCAATCATAGCCAACAGATGGTTTTGGAAAATTAGAAGTGTAGTTTTCTGTCACTGCTTTTACTCTACCCTGTAAAGAGATTTAAAATCAGAAAATGTATTTTCATTAGGTCAAGAAAAAAAAGCAAAACTGGCATTAGTGATGTGCTTTTGGTAAATTTTTATGAACATTTAAACTCTCTTCAATGTCAGAGTTTAAACCATATCTACATACACACACTCTTTATATTACATTCCGATACGGACAGCCCTGGGCAAATAAACCCTAAATAAGCAAATAACGTTTTAACATTGCTTAACTACAAAGTAAAAAAAAACCTATACATCAAAGTATATATTGAAATGTTTATATTTATGGTTGTAATTAAAGTTGCTAGTGAAGATGTAACTTTATACTATATACATATTGAACACATTTTCAGATAGTATAATGTTTTTAGAATAGTGTGTTTCTTAAAGGTTCATTTAACAACAACAAAAGAGGAACCTATTATGTTTTTTTTGTAGTTTTTTTGTTAGAAAGTAACTTTGACCCAAATGATATGGTTTAAAAACCTGGAAAAGGTAATTACCAGGTATAAAATAGCACAATATTTTGGAATTTTAAAGTGTGCCTCAGAGATTTAAAAGTTTGCGGTCTTTGATAGTAGGGGTGGGATTTTTGAGATCTACTGCTCGAGACGAGTACTTGAGCATTACATTTTACGTGTACTCGAATCAATCGCCACTCTCCTCTACATACTGTACTAATGTACATAAACCTCCCAAACATTGCCACAAGTTCTATTTTAAATGCCAAGCAAACACACAATCAAGTAATATATTAAGTAATTAATATAATGTTTGCCTTCTTGTGCAGTTAATTGTATATGGTCAAGTATTACTACATAAAGTATTCAAGTTCACGTATCCACACAACTTTACATTAAATTGTAAAAAGAGATGCCTGGCCTACCTGTTTGAAGTGTGTCTCAGAGATCCTTTACTTTAGTGCAGTAGTTCCAACATACAAATAAAAACTGTACTAAACATAAACGGCTGTTCGGTCCAAAAGCTTACAGAACAATTTCAAGTGAAAAATACCTTGCACCTAAGGGAAGATTGGGGAATGGGGTCCATGAGTCTGTTGTAATTGCAACTTTTTCTCCCTTTGAAAGTTTTGTATGAACAGCTGCAGCATGATTTTCTTTAAGTTTTTCCAGCCTCGCTGTTATTGTTTCATGGTTTGACACAGTATTGGGATAATCTTACATCGATTTCAAAACTGCTGCATTCACGATTCACACGCACTGTCTTCATAGGGGATAACGTGATCACGTCCTGTTCGGCCAAATCTATAGCAAATGTTGTTATGGATGTTTGCTTTTTATTGCCATCAGTAACTCCATCCACAATAATTCTGAATGTTTTCATTTTAAACTGTGAAGCACTGAACTTATGCTTTTGTGGTACGGCAATTTTGTTTGGCATAATTATTTACATACCACAGTTTTCTCGTCCGGTTCCTCAAAATACTTCAAAACGTGGCTTCCTTTGTTTAGAGATGCCATTTTAAATATAGAACCAACTCAGAAAAAAACCTCATCATTAACGTTATTTAACCCCACCATGGAATTGATACCATACCACGCCTACTACAGGCAAAAACACACACAGTGCACCAATGAAACGCCAGATCGACCAAGAATAAAACCCGCCCCATTGTCAATCTTTCTGTTGCACCAATCAGAAAAGCTACTTGGAGGCAACTGCCAAACCCCTTCCTTTTTATAATATCCGCCCTTACTGTGGCACTAGAGCAGTCTCATACGTGACAGACTACTGATGATAAATTACTAAAATGAATGCATAAAAAAAATATGCGTTTGGTGACATTTGTCACGTGACCGGTTATACGTCTAGCATATTATTAAACATTTTACCACTTATTTAGAGTTTATACATTTAAAACGTTTAAAACTCCCATCCCTATGGCACTGCTAATCAATTTTACAGGTGCCTACTTTTTTTTTTAAATCTGACTTACACATACAAAAAAAAACATTATATAGTAAAATATAGTACAAGTACAATTGGCCTAAACATGCCTAACTGTGAATTAATTAAATATCAATGGTGATATGTATGTTTAATTTAATGCTCACTTTTACCATACCTTAATAAGTCTGAAAATGACAATGCAGCCAGATTTTCCATTGTGCCATGGCTTGAGGTCTAGGCAGTCAGAATATTTAGAAATATAAACACCTAAGGAAAAAAAGGCACATTTAAAGTATTGCCAAAGCAACCCAACAGAATTAAGCAAATCAATGACTAATTAAATGTATTCAATACTTTCACTTACTCAATTCTTTCTGCTGAGCATTTTAGAATAAATTGAAAGCACGTTCCCAAAATGCTTATTTTAAAAAATAAATAAATAAATAAATCCAGCAAGAAAAGAAAATGAGAGAAGCTAAATGTTCCACCACAATATATTCAGTGCATTTTCTCTTTCAGCTGAGCTACTCTGGCTATGTGTTAGGCACAGGATTAATCACATGCTAGTCAGGGCAGGACAGGCAAAGGGAACAGATATCTTCTTTTCTTTATGGGTTGTTTTTGTTGAAACAGGCTCAGGTAAGGCACTCCTTAAATTGGTATGTGCAGAAACCTCTTAAAATTGGTGTGGATTTCAAACCAGTTTATATATATTTTAAAAACTTTCTTGTTTCCTTCCAATTCGTACAGTACTAATTTGCAAAACTGAACTCATGTGCAAATTATGATTGTTAACAAAAACTAACCAATTAAAAATGTGACATTTGAAATCTAACGTGAAAACAACACGATTTTCTGAAAAAAACATACCTTGACATCTGTTACTCAACTACAAGTAATATATATATATATATATATATATATATATATATATATATATATATATATATATATATATATATATATATATATATTAACACTCAGAAAGAAATACAAAAAATACAGGAGGAGCTAAATACTAATAGGCCTCTGAATTATCATTTGTAACTGGGACATTGAAACTACCAGACCACACATAGAATTCTGAGCAAACTGCCTTACTCATGGAATATAGAGAAACATGTTTGTATTCATTGGCAACAAAAACTAGTGCTGCATTAAATCAGAAAAAAACTTTTTTTTTTCTTTTAAACGCAGTCATTTTCTAATAGCAATAAAACCCTCGTAAGAAGGCTTTATCGTCTGGTAAGGCCCTTCTTGTTATGTTAAATGCCCTTGTCTTTGACGCGGGCCTTACCAGGCGGTAAAGTTCTCTTCTTCGTGTTCTATTGTTTAATTATTTAACTTTAGGGTTATATTTGAAATGTCTGAATGTCTAAGAGACAACCAAACTATTCTCAGCTCAGTAAAAGAGGGCTGATAATTATGTTAATAAACCTAGTAAGAGATAACAAGTTAACACTCCTGAAATTAATTTTGCTGTTGACCATTTACAGGGATATTATGGAAATCAAATGTGAATTTCCATGCATATTTTGTACAGTAACTTCAAACAAAAAGATGTACAACTAAAAAAAAACATGATACATAACTGAACTTCAAAAAACAATGACACATTTGTGAATTAATCTTCTTATACAGATTGATGAAACAAGTTAGTGAGAGCACCAGGAATATGCCGACCGAGAATGTTGTTTTCAGAGCTCTCTCTCTTTAAATACACACTCAACTCATTTAGTTTCATTTTCCTTTAAGAAAGAAAATGAAACCAATAAAGACACTCCTGAAAGAACAAGCAGGGTAAGTTTTTACTACCGATCTATACTTTATATTTATGAAGACAAATGCAGTAAGAATGTATATATGTTTATTCTCAAATTGTAGTCAACAATTTAAATTTGAATAGAGCGCACCTTTCATTGAATATTTACATTTTCTTTGCTTTCTTTCCAATTACATCTCCACATGTTTTGTTCATCTGTAAATCATGTACTGTAGTTGTTGCATGTACTGTAGTTGTTGTGATACAATTTTCCTTTATAATTAAAGTGTCTAACACTAATGTTTCCTTTTCAACCTAGTAACGAACATTGAAACAGTTACTGGTAAATCTGAGCAAGAAAATAAAGCCAAAACAAAAAGTAAGTAAGCTGTTGCTTTTTCAATTTTGCTTTCAAAACAAAGAAAAAACAAAAGTGAAACCATAAAATGTACTCGCTCAGGCCTAAAGCTTATCTAGTACAACTTCCCCAAGTGCCTTAAAGTATTTTCATGCAAGGCAATGACTCTTCTACCTCTCTCAGCTGCCAGACTGTGTTTCTGAGAAAGGGGCTGCATGCTGTGCAAGAATTGTTTTGTGGGTCTCTGCATTATTTCACTGGAGCAATGGTCACAAATAAGAAGCAAACCTCATCACCTCCAAGGCTAAAATGCGCCAATTTTTCGCAATAACTGGCAACAACCTTCACACTCAGTTTGCTAACTTTCTCAAGTTATTATCATACATGTCAACCTTAAAATCGAGACACATTTAACGTCCAATATTGACATTCGTTTGGATTATCAACCTACACAGAGTCAGTCTGATGTAATTGATTAGCATTAACTTTATTGTAACATTATACATCCCTTATTGTTTTGCATAAACTCCACGTGTAATAATCATTAGTAACAAACAGCATTGGAAGCTTACTGCCCCAATGCAAGCTCACTGTATATATCGCAAGCAGCATCAATTACATGTACATGAACAACATATACTTTTATTTAAATTATAAAAACATGATTACTGTTCTATATAACGTATTTTTAAACTACATGTGAATGAATGTTTTATTCCATTTATATAGATTTCCTGTAAGATAACAGCGCTTGTTAATTTATATTTTTTAAACAAAAAAGTTCCTGCAAACTGTAGATAAAACGAGAGGTTTATCTGTTTCTGGTCTTTTTTTCAACTTTTTTTTTTTTTTAAAGGGGCAGTGCTCTGTAGGCTACTCAGAAACAACCAATTTAAAATGTCTTGTTCTTATTATTGAAGAAAAAAAAAATATACTGTTTCATTATGAACACGGTAATATTAACAATTATTTGACATGCTGATTTTGTATATATATATGTACATTTACACCGGACGCGCACAGAGAAATAGTAACACAGTTTATTTCAGACAGTGTCTGATTCGCTACGTGGTGTGAAAGCCTGCATTGTACAGTATTCTATATATACAGTACTGTGCAAAAGTTTTAGGCAGGTGTGAAAAAATGCTGTAAAGTAAGAATGCTTTCAAAAATAGACATGTTAATAGATTATATTTATCAATTAACTAAATGCAAAGTGAGTGAACAGAAGAAAAATCTAAATCAAATCCATATTTGGTGTGACCACCCTTTGCCTTCAAAACAGCATCAAGCATCAATTCTTCTAGGTACACTTGCACACAGTTTTTGAAGGAACTCGGCAGGTAGGTTGGCCCAAACATCTTGGAGAACTAACCACAGTTCTTCTGTGGATTTAGGCAGCCTCAGTTGCTTCTCTCTCTTCATGTAATCCCAGACAGACTCGATGATGTTGAGATCAGGGCTCTGTGGGGGCCATACCATCACTTCCAGGACTCCTTGTTCTTCTTTACGCTGAAGATAGTTCTTAATGACTTTCGCTGTATGTTTGGGGTCGTTGTCATGCTGCAGAATAAATTTGGGGCCAATCAGATGCCTCCCTGATGGTATTGCATGATGGATAAGTATCTGCCTGTACTTCTCAGCATTGAGGAGACCATTAATTCTGACCAAATCCCCAACTCCATTTGCAGAAATGCAGCCCCAAACTTGCAAGGAACCTCCACCATGCTTCACTGTTGCCTGCAGACACTCATTCGTCTCACGCTCTCCAGCCCTTGGCCGAACAAACTGCCTTCTGCTACAGCCAAATATTTCAAATTTTGACTCATCAGTCCAGAGCACCTGCTGCCATTTTCTGCACCCCAGTTCCTGTGTTTTCGTGCATAGTTGAGTCGCTTGGCCTTGTTTCCACGTCGGAGGTATGGCTTTTTGGCCGCAAGTCTTCCATGAGGCCACTTCTGACCAGACTTCTCCGGACAGTAGATGGGTGTACCAGGGTCCCACTGTTTTCTGCCAGTTCTGAGCTGATGGCACTGCTGGACTTCTTCCGATTGTGAAGGGAAGTAAGCATGATGTGTCTTTCATCTGCTGCAGTAAGTTTCCTTGGCCGACCACTGCGTCTACGGTCCTCAACGTTGCCCGTTTCTTTGTGCTTCTTCTAAAGAACTTGGACAGCACATCTGGAAACCCCTGTCTGCCTTGAAATTTCTGCCTGGGAGAGACCTTGCTGATGCAGTATAACTACCTTGTGTCTTGTTGCTGTGCTCAGTATTGCCATGGTGTATGACTTTTGACAGTAAACTGTCTTCAGCAACCTCACCTTGTTAGCTGAGTTTGGCTGTTCCTCACCCAGTTTTATTCCTCCTACACAGCTGTTTCTGTTTCAGTTAATGATTGTGTTTCAACCTACATATTGAATTGATGATCATTAGCACCTGTTTGGTATAATTGTTTAATCATACACCTGACTATATGCCTACAAAATCCCTGACTTTGTGCAAGTGTACCTAGAAGAATTGATGCTGTTTTGAAGGCAAAGGGTTGTCACACCAAATATGGATTTGATTTAGATTTTTCTTCTGTTCACTCACTTTGCATTTAGTTAATTGATAAATATAATCCATTAACATGTCTATTTTTGAAAGCATTCTTACTTTACAGCATTTTTTCACACCTGCCTAAAACTTTTGCACAGTACTGTATATAAAAAAAAAAGAATAATGTTATGTTGGTGTGAAAGGACCTTTAAGTTTTTTACTCTAAACTTGCCAGCAGACAAAAGCAATAGTCTTTATAATGTTGTTTTTTGTGTACTATTTAAAAGCTTGTGTATGTTGATGTAGCTAAACCTACATTATTTGGTGGCTTTTCTGTGAATTCTTGTTTTTTTTCCCGCAACTTGTCTGTGAAATGTACTAAAAATCACTGTGACAAAATTGTATCCTTAATCATTAATGAACATTTCTCTACTGTGGGTGATGTTGAGTGATTGAAAACATTTTGTGTTTGAATTGAAAGTGGTCTCGAGGAGTCGAATGGGTCAAATTTCAAGTATAGTTTCCTCTAGAGGAATTAACATTTTGACGTCACTACTGTGCTATTATGCCTTTTTTGAATGGCTCAGGATGCAAATATATTCTTCATCCATGTATTTCATATATTATCTGCTTTTATTACATCTAGCAGAACCTGAGACCGATTACAATAAGTCGTTCTGAATCTTGTTAGAGGTACCCAAGAATACTGTGGCTATGGACAAGAGATTGCTTAACATGCTGTTGTAGTCACAAATCAGAGAAAGTAATTCCACATGATTACCTCTATTTCAAGAATTGGTGCCTTCATCAGTTCAGGTATTTGTGGTGTATACTGTACCTCAATTTGTTTCTGAGAAAGTTCTTAAATTGATTTTTTTTTTTTAAGTCAAGAAAATAGTTTTCTTTATTTCCAAATTTCTGTTAGAGTTCGAAATGAAGAATATTTTATTTTGTACATTCTAAAATCAGAGAAAAGTAATTCCACAGTAACCTCTATCTGAGGAATTGGTGCCTTCATCGTGCCCTCTAAATGCCAGTTCTTGCTTGCCAAGGTAAACAACAAAATCAATCAAGCGTTTAAGAACCTCACAATTTTTATTTTACTTGCTCATTGCAATGCATTGTATCTCTATGCTTCTGCTCATCCAGTTGAACATCAAATCAAGTTTGTCCAAAAGTTTTGAGTGTTACAGTGGCTCACAAGTGACCTTGGGAACGCTCATGTTTTTGTGCTGACTTCGATAGACGTCCTAGACTGCTGTAGCCAGTGCAGTTCCATATCGCTTTTTCTGTACTAAACAAAACACAGTTCCAGCAGTATAAATGTTTTAATTGACAGCTACCGGTAAGCCACGGATACCTTTCATAATTTGTATTTTGGAAGTGGGAGTACATCCCTTCCCTTCCTGTGTCAGTTAGGGTATTTGTGGTGTATACCTCCCTTTAACAATCTCCAATTGTTCTGAGAAAGTTCTTCTTGAAAACTGATTGGTAACCAAATCGACTAAGATGTCTCCGCTGTCTGATGACTTCTTTTTTTTTTTTAATTTGTAAAAAGTAATTTGAAATATTACTTAGAAGTCCTCAATATAATTCTCAATAACAGTCTCTATAATAAGCAATATCGCGCGAAATTCAGCTAGTCTTACACCCTTACCCTAGAATATTTATGTCCCGTCTGTGCTCACTAATGATTGGACAGCTGCAAAACCAGGGCAGATCTTTGACTTTCCCATTGGTTGACTCCTAAGAGCTTCAACTGAAACGGAAATCAACGGTTTATGCCCCGCCTCTGCTCACTCATGATTAGACACCTGCATAACATGGGTAGATCCTTAACTCTCCCATTAGTTAACACTAGCACCGCCATAGCTGCTTTTTGAACGGCTTTTGCAATTGAAATTTAAATATCTCCGCGTATGTGAATCTCATGCATGTCTGTTCTTAAGTGTTACTAAATATTTGAATTAAATACCCATACAGTGTTTCAGCTGCAGAATCGTAAAATTGAATAAGTTATAAGCACATGCTTCTTCAACCGCCAGACCTGCAGTTTATTGTGGCATATTGAAATCAATACAACATAGCTGACAATTTAGCCTGGGCTTTTTAATAAAATCAAAGTCTTTGTGAAAGAATGTATTATATACTCCTGTCAAGTGCTGAAACACTAATGAAAGTCATTCTATATATCATATATTATTATTATTATTATTTATTTTATTAGCAGTTGTCACAAAATATACACATTGAATCACAATGCAGTGTGATATAGCTACGCTACTTTTTTCTTGTCTGCCTGTCCTCTGAATCAGCTCAGCAAGTTTGTACTGTCCTTTGTAATTCAGTCTTGAAAACATTGCAAACCCAGGTGTTGTGATCAATGCCTTGATCAGTCACCTCTTGATCATGTATGCTAATTATTTTGTATTAGGTGTAGGACTGGCAACTGGCTGGCTGGTGTTAGCGTTTATTAGACTCTGCTGTGGGCACTCCAATTCATTATTATCTGTATACTACTGAGAAGATGGCTCAAAGACGAGTATCGAATAATGAAGAAGTGCTTGAACTGTTAAAAGATTTGGCTGAAGGAGATTCTGATGGCGGGGTGAGTGATACCGACGCATCCTGGGCTGTCAGCAGTTCTGACAGTGAAAGCGAAGACACCGAGCCGGATTTACCTGCAGGGCAAACACAACAAGTGCCGACCAGGGGGAGAGGGAGAGGTCGTGGCCGTGGCCGATCAAGATCCAGAACTGGAGAAACAACTGCTGTCCCTGCGGCTCCTCCTGCATCTGCCGCTTTATTATTATTATTATTTATTTCTTAGCAGACACCCTTATCCAGGGCGACTTACAATTGTTATAAGATATCACATTATTTTTACATACAATGACATTATTTTTTAAACATTATTTTTACATACAATTACCCATTTATACAGTTGGGTTGGGTACAGCAGCAGTGTCCCTCATCTGGGATTGAATCCAAAGCCCTAACAACTACTCCACACTGCTTCAGCACCACCAGCACCAAAGACAACTACACCTGCTGCATCAGCTTCTCCAAGCGTAATTCAGGAGATGGGAAAAGACGGGACAGTTTGGAAAATTATAAAATATTTTGTCTGAAGCTTAAGGCCCAACGCCGCACGCAAAACGAAACATAGATACCCCACTCAGTGCATTTCTGTTATTGATCTCTATGCAACTGCTTCACATTCAGTGCTGTACCGTGGCAGAGGCACAGTGGGTACTGCATGTTGACCCCTGGGAACTCTCTTTGGAGGAATTACAAGCTTTCATTGCAATCCTGTATGTGCGTGGCGCATATGCAGGCAAAAGCATTTACGTGGAGAGCTACTGGTCACAAAAGTGGGGTCTTCCCTTCAAGGAAACAATGTCACGGAATCGCTTTTGGGAAATCCTGAGACTCATATGTTTTGATTTGAGTACAACAAGAGCAGCCTGACTTATTACAAACAAATTTGCCATGGCATCAGAGGTTTGGGACAGCTTCATCACAAATAGCATTGCCTGCTAAAAGCCTGGACCTAACATCACCGTGGACGACCAGACAAGTTTGGCATCAAATTCTGGCTTGCAGCTGACTTGGATTCCAAATACCTTGTAAATGGTTTCCCCTACCTGGGAAAGGACAAAACGCGCCCTGCTGGGAAAGGCTGGAAACAGGGAAACAGTCTTGTGCTGAGGCTGATGGAGCCATACTTGGGCAAAGGACGAAATGTCACCACTGACAATTTTTTTTTTTTTACTTATCTCCATTTGGCTAGGGAGTTGAAAGAAAAAAAAAAAAAACACACACCTTGGTAGGGACTGCGAACAAGGCAAGCTCAAGCCGTGCGAGCCCCCCTCACTCTGCTACACTCCTAACAAAATAAAAAATGTGCTTATTCTAAGCTCTCTGCACAAATCAGTGACCATTGGGACTGATACTAAAACAAAAGCCAGAGACTGTTGCATTGTAAAATGCAACAAAGTACGGTGTGGATATACTGGGTCAAATGGCACGGCTGTATTCTGTCAAAGGTAGTACTCGCAGGTGGCCTGTGGCTGTTTTTTATTATGGTTTGGACCTGGCAGCCATCAACGCTTTGGTTTTGTACAAGGAGTACACCGGCAACACAATCACTCGGAGGGACTTCATTTTGCAACTAGCCCTGGAGCTACGGCAGAAACATTTTGATAAGAGACACGAAAGCCAGCTGGCAAATACCCCTCAACCTTCAGCCAGCACTGCGCCCACTGGCACACGGAATAAAAGACAATGCCAGGTTGCTAAATGCAATAAAAACAGAACTTTTGATGTCTGCGTCCGTTGTGAAAAGGCAGTCTGTGGCAAATGCACTGGTACAGTTGAAAAGCGTGTTTTCTGCATAGATTGTACTTAGAAAGCTGTAATAGAACTCTGAACAGACAGAGCCTTTGAACTCTGTTTCACTTCGCATAAGCGCTTTCACGTTGCATAATGAGGTTATATTTTTGTTTGATGCTATTTTTATAACTAGTTATTTGTTTTATAATTTTATATGTGCACACAGCTTTCAACACCTGTTTACACAGAAGTTTATTGCATAAAGTTTATTTTATTACAGTTTTTCATGTTTATGTATGTGCTCTTTTTGAAAAAAATAAGAAAAAAGTGTAATTTTCAATGTAAATACAGTGTTTCTGCTCTGAAAATGTTATGTACGATGTTCAGAAATAAAAATATTAAGTTTTATCCGATTGTTTGTTTTTCATTTTCATATCAAAGCCGTTTTAAAATGGAGCAGCACATTTTATGGTATGGCGGTTGTATGTAGTCCGAAATCTCGGCGGTTGTAGTGTTAAACCTAGAGAATACCTTCAACTGTTTATGTCCCGCCTCCACTCAACTTATGATTGGACTGCCGTGCAGAAAATACAGTTCTACTGGTTGATTTTATTTTATATTAACAAAATAATTTGGCACAATTAAATTGTAAAAAAAAAAAAAGAAGATCTGCAATCAACTCTAGTTGATTAATCTGTTAATCGGAAAAGCCCTATTTTGTTTTTAATATTATATAATATTTTATAACAACCACTGGATTGAGAAGGTGTTGTATGTATAAGTTTTTTTTGTTTCCTACAGTAACATTAGGTTAAAGATCTTACCCTTTGTAGGATCTCCTAGTGTAGAGCATGAACTATTTCCAACTCTCAAACCAGTTTCACAGAGCTGTTTTGCCTTGAAAACAAAATTGAAATGGGTTAGGATATTATTATTTATTTATTTATTTATTTATTTATTTATTTCTTAGCAGACGCCCTTATCCAGGAAGACTTACAGTTGTAAACAAAAATAGAACAGACCTCTTCTGAAAAGCATGCTATGTTGCAATATTTAAATTGTACCTGGTTTTCCTGCTCACACAGAAGGAAGCCAAAAGACTCTTCAAGCTCTTCAGGCTTATAGCCTTTTTTCTTCTTTTCTACATAACTGAAATTAAACTGAAAAAAGTGATAACAGGATTAACTCATTTGGAAAGCTTAATTTATATTTATTTTAGTTTAAATTATTGCAGACTTTTACCTTTTCCAGAAGAACATCATTTTTTACTAGATAAGCATGGTTATAGCTGAAGCATTTTGCAGACTCCGGGTTCATGTAAGAATTGTGCAGTACAGGAAGGATGTTCTCTATATAGCCACTTGACCCTGGGGATATGCTTTCAAAAAGATCTAGAAGAGAAACAGAAAGCATTTCCATTTAATAATCACTCTGGCTCAGATGCTCCGATAGAGGACGTTAGGCTACCTAATGAACTTCTATTACAGGTTTTATGACAGACTTCAAGACTTTGAATTAATTGTAGTTGTATTTATGATTATACAATCAGGAATTAGATTAATTAATTGACAAACGGCTGGATTTAACTGTAGACTGTTGATGGATGCAGCGATACAGAAGAGATTGATATTGGAACGAGATGAGATCAAGTTTTATGGTTCAGTCTGATTAATCGGGAGAGACAGGCATGAAACATCAATCTGAATAGAGTGTAGTGGATTGGAGATGAGAATTATGCAGTAGGTCTGAGGTCTTGTTACATCTGCGTTTTAGAAATGTGTTGCTGTCATTTTTTGTGTCGTGTAAAATTCTGCATAAATGCAATCTGTGGTCATAGCTGCCAACACATTTAACATGCAGTGTTTATATAGATTTAAGTCTGCAAATACATACTGTAGTCAGCAACTCAAAAGTACTAGTACAATAGGGTTCATTTTTATTTTTAAAAAAAAAATCACATAAAGCTGCTGTGTACAAAATATGAAGCTAATATGAAGAAAATTGTACGATTTGGCAATACTGTTTCACCAACCACATTCATTCTGCAACACTGCCAGATCCTGATTGGCTAAAACAACCCAAAAGATAAATGAGACTTTTAGGCATCATGACATGACACCGGATTGGTTTAGGAACCACATGTCCAATCTTGATAGACCTCTGCATAAATTTACAATTTGTTAAGAAATTTTATTCCACATGTTGGTGACACTCCAAATAACCAAATTGCTATGTCTGTGGTGTTATTTAGGCTAATATCAACGCAAAACATTAACGTAATAATAATAATAATAATAATAATAATAATAATAATAATAATAATAATAAACAGGAATTTAAAATCTATGCAAATCTAGCCAATATGGAACATATACAAAACAAAGAAAAATAATGTAAGCTTGCAACTTTACCACAGGAATAAACGAGTAAATAACACTAAAACACAATTAACATAAAGAAAGGCCCAATTGACATGCGGTTTAAAAACAAAAAAAGCCTGCCACCAAGTTAAATTATAGTAAACGCGGATTGACATATCGTGTACGTATAAGGTTGCACTTTAAAACAAAACTAAACGATTGCCCAGAAAGGTGTATTGCCTTCAATCCACTATCATCTCACCTGTGGACGGCACAGAACTGTTTTTCTCATTTTCCATTTTACAGAACTTTCTCTCTGCTTGTCACTCAGTCAGACTATTTTTTCCCATTGAAAATCTACATTTCTTCCGACCTTCTTTGTTTGAAAAGACATTTTGTATATTTTAATTAACAAAAATAATAAGTTGTAAGAAAAGCAAGTAGAATTCCATTATAACTGTGAATGCCAAACTCCACGTTTTTTTAATTCCAGTTACAGCGTGATTTTTCAATGTCAGTGTATATTTCATAAAAATAAAAAAAAATGATGTCAAAACCAGGAAGAGCTTGATGGTGCAGTCAAGTCACAAAACCCTCCGGCGTTAATCAAAGCTACTTTTTTCCCCCCTCTAATCTACACCTTTCAAAAAAAACGCAATGGATAGAGACACACGTGGAACAACAATAAATCCTTGTTCACTGAGAGGAAGTTGTTGTGAAAAAGAGAAACAGAAAGTCCAAATCAGCGAGCCATTTTGAGTTGTGTGACGAAGTATGTTGCGTTTTGTGAAAGCAGAGGATCTATGAACCGGAAAAAAGCAGCTGCGGAACTACTACCGGTATCACCTCAATCTTTCCAAACGTCAAAATGCATGAGTTAAAGGGAATAGTACAGCTGCATTATTAATTAAAGATAATATCATCTTTGGTAGTTACTCCTTCAAATTTTACACTATTGGCTTTTGTTCCCCGTGAAAATAGGTTTCTGGAGGTTTCAATAGTAACATGGAGTTGAATATATATTCAGAATAACCACATATTTATTTTTCTTAAAATTTAAATAACGGTAACGAGTTATTTTAAGAACTAAGTATGCATGTTGATATTCTTAAAGCAAAATAAAATGTAATTTAAAGGCTGGCTTATGGATATTTGAAGATAATGTACTATAACAAAGGGAAGGCGCTAGGACTTTGTGTTTGTGTGTGTGTTTACTGTGCTTGAACTCTGCTTGGAGACATGCTTTGTTTCCCTGTATTGCACCAGCGCTGACCCCTACCAAGCGCCGGAAAAGGCTCCCGGGGATCATTGCGTGCGCCTGGCAGGAGCCACTGATTGGTCGGAGCACTTCGTAATTGAATTAATACATGTGTTTTAAATGATGCAAAAAGCACCTTTCTCTAATGTCTGCTAACTATTGCTGTATTTTCAAGTTCAGGTACTAAATATACTCGCATTGAGTGTTATTGAAATTAATTTGACACTTAAATCTCACTGTCATCAGTGCTGAAAGGGTCATTGACATAATTTTTTTTTTTTTAAATATTGTAACAGGGGGTGGAGGCGGCGGGACTGGTATTGTGTTTGCATTCTGCAGAGATGTGTGCAGGACTGGGTTGCAAAACCCCGCAGCTGTGCTGTTCACGGTTTGCAGTCCTATTCCCCATTCTGACTGTACATGCAACTCTGCACCAGGCTGACTCTGTCTAGCTTGACTGTTGAGTGCTGGGTGTTCTGTTTTGGAGAGTACTTGCTGAATTGCTATTTGACCCTTTAATGCAAAATAAGAGTTGCTGCTTTGGAAGATACCTTCTTCTTTCTTTGTTCTTCACTGAGTTATTACAATATGTTATTTGAAAATGTACTGTAAAATGCACCTATTCATTTGAAGTGTCCTATTTTAATTATAAACAAAGATAGAATGTTGACACATGTAAGAAAATACCTAACCTAACAGAGCTTTAAAATGATTATTTAAATATGGAGCACAAGAATGCAGCACTCTTCAGTTTAACCCTGAGGTCTTTCATAAAGTTGGGATCAGCTGATCTCGAACTTTGTTCCCTGTGTTTCTTCGTTGTAATGGGTACTAAGATAGCAGCATGTGATGCCTTGCAGATAGTACCTTACTAGCTCAACTAGGACTACATTCAAAAGTTTGCTGCAGCTAACCGATTGTGCCTTCAATGTGGAAATCAAATTACTTTTTAAAAAAAAGATTGATAATATAGAAACACTGTTATTTAACACAATTTATAAAAATAAAACATTATAAATAACTAACAGTATCTGCAAAGGTGTTCTGGATAATTGTATATGCCTAGCTCTATTATGTTTTTATGAAATTATTACGATTGTATAAATGTTTTATCCTAAAACGCATACCAGTGGAACTACACAATGCATTTTAAAATAAATCCCACAATTCTGTTGCTTTGCACAGAATTGCATTGCACGCACGAAGCTAAACACGTGAGGCAGGTTAAAACACCACAACAAACATTTTCTGACAGCTGTGCCGGTGTACGTGTACGGGACACGTTTTTCTCGACATATCTTCAGCGTTTGTCTGTAGAATGGCAATACCGACTGCTAGATTGAGCAAGGAGACTGGTGAGTTTTTACTGATTTAAAAAAAAAAAAAAAAAAAACACTGCTCAGTGAGAAACCAGAAAGAATGCAGATACAATGTCAACAGATTCCGTATGTATGGATCGCAGTACATCTCTCTCTCTCTCCTTAAATTTGTATAAAATATTTTTGAAACTATGCAATTATCATTTAGAATATTATAATATTAAATGTACTGTAGTTTATTTCAAATGTAAAATTGTGCTGAAATCAATACAAGTAACATAATGAGAAAAGGATCATGATTTCTCACACAGTGAACATAAGCTGTGTAAATTGGTCACATGAGCATCTTTCGTTGACGGCAACAAGACCAGAGTGGGACTTGTGTTGCCATGTGTTGTAACTTGTAGCACGTTGGCCATGCTGTCAGCAACCCGATATTTCTGACGTTACACCAGCAACGCGTTGCCCAGTAGACTACAGTACAGTTTAGTAGGGCACTGTTCTATTTTGCTGGCGACACAACGACAACAAACCCAATACTAGCAGATCATATTTCATAGTAATGTCATGTCACATGGTAAAAAATATTAATAACACGGCGTCAGTAACTCACATTTTAAAATGAAAGCATAATTTGATATGATGTGTAGAGTGGGCTATTTGAAATGATACAGCAGTTACACTCATTAGCGGGATTGGGTTTGCCTGTGCAGGCAGTTGCTTACAATTTTCTTTCATCGCTTTAGCACATTGTGATATATATATATATATATATATATATATATATATATATATATATATATATATATATATATATATATATATATATATATGTGTTATTTTTTTATTTTTTTGTTCCTGGTTGTCGCAAAAAAAAAAAAAAAACATAACAAATGTACTCTCAGGAGTAGATGTACTAAAGTGTTGCCTCTGTTGCAATAGTCGTAAATCAGTTGCAAGCTGTGGTAGTAAAGCAGTAGTAAAGCTGCGGGCAATTGCTACACTTACAATTGCATCAATTTGTTAAGAACTTTTGAAAGCACATTCTAAAAAGTGACATTTGTTACTGACATTTCCCAGTGCGTTGCCAGTTGTGCTTAATGCATTTTTGAGGCATACACCCAAGTACCTAATTTTCACTAAAAGCAGGGTGTACTTACAAGCCTTGAAAACAAATTTCTATGACATTTCTGGTTTCCCCAACGTGTTGGGAGCAATAGACTGCACACATGTGCCACTAACATGGACCATGTTAATTGTCCATGTTAATTAGGCTACTAAGTAGGCCAAGTTAAAAAGAAAAAAAATGCTAAAATCATTTAGTTTCAATTTAAAATAATATTTTATTCGCATTGTACACCAATGTGTACAATGCAGCAGCATGATTTATTTTGTGTTACCGGTAGCCTACAGGCTAAAGTAAAAAGAAAGTGCACTTAGTCCAGCCCTTTCCTCAAAATGTGATAGCATTTAA
Organism: Acipenser oxyrinchus oxyrinchus; assembly: GCA_030684275.1. Classification (NCBI taxonomy): domain Eukaryota; kingdom Metazoa; phylum Chordata; class Actinopteri; order Acipenseriformes; family Acipenseridae; genus Acipenser; species Acipenser oxyrinchus. Next base: position 15,666,631 of record CM060256.1, on the reverse strand, counting down.
ATTACTTAAATAGTAAAAGTAAAAGTAAAATACTTAAATAAATGCGTAAATCTAGGGGCAGAGGACCCAGCAACCAAAACAGGATAGAAAAGATGGTCACTGACTGAGGGTGACGATGCCGACACATCTCAGGGGCGAAGGACCCAGCGACCGAAACAGGATAGAAAAGTGGTCACTGACTGAGGGTGACGATGCTGACACATCCCAGGGGCAAAGGAACCAGCAACCGAAAACACATAGGAGGGTTATGACTCAGGAAGCCGTCCCTCGAGAGGAAGTCGGACCCGGAAGACCGGGACACAAAAGGAGCTGAGAGAGAGAGGTACCCAGCATCTGAGACTTCTGTAAAGGGGTGCTCGTTAAATCCCCGATTGGCCGAGATTTCACTCTGCCTTTGACCTGAAATAAGGACAAAGCATAGAGGTTAGTATGGGACTCAGCACGAGGGCCACGTCCTGAAAGAAAGGCAGAATAGAACAGAGCCTCGAGTGAGGTAAGATAAGCGCAGGAGCTGCGACAGGACAGAGTCTGGCCGGGGGTCCGCTCTGACTCACATGGCGAGAACCCCCCTGAAGGTAAGGGAGGCGGATGCCTAGCCCTGAGGTCGGGTAAGTGAGACTCACTTGCCCCCCAGAGACGACCAATACAAAGGCATGTATGAAAGGTGGAGGAGGGGAGGAGGAGGAAAACGAAACACTAGACAGCAAAGGTGCAAGTGATCAGGGCTTAAATAGAAAATAGATACTAATTAACAGAAATTAGAAGCCCCCAGCTCCACGCCCCCTGAACCACGCAGGCTAACATTTAAAACTAGTAAATATTGAGTTCTAGTCTGTTAGACTCAATATTCACTTTTTAATTCACAGATTATTTTACATACAACTTGTTTATTTGCAACTTTGTTATGTGTGATGGATTATACACGCTTTTGGTTGCTTTGTGTGAAGTGTATATTTTAATGTCACTGAGTACAATACAATAATGCTAAAATATAGTAAAATCCCTTATTTTAAGATTTTTTCAGCATATTTTATCATTGTTGCACAAATTAGCATGAAAGAATCCTTGTTTTATTCAATTACGTAAAAAAAAGAAGACATGAAATCATTTAATTTGCTTTACAAGGTGCAAAGGTGAACGCAGCAAAGCTACACGAGACAGCCCTTCATCATGCAGCCAAAGTAAATAATGTGGACTTGATAGAAATGCTGGTTGAATTTGTAGGGATTGTCTGTGCCAGAGATACTCGTGGTAAAAAGGACACCCGAGCTGACTCTCCTCCATCACTGTGCCTGCACTTCTATGAAAGTAGGTTTGCTTTTGGTACAGTGGAGCACATTCACCCAACTTGCACATGGACTTTATTTAGGATACCGGTACTCTAGCATGCAGCATGTTTGGGAATTCAGTTTCACTTTTTACCTGCTGTCACTTCATGTAAGTGCCCAGTTTAACCATGTTCAATAAAACAAGAAAGCAGGGGATTAATATAATTACTGTACCTTTAAAAAGCTGAAACAAGATTTTCTCAGCGATGTCCAAAACCAGTTTATGTTTGTGTGCACACTGCTTTCTTCTTGTTGTTTCTGGCTCGGGTTACACACAGTGCAAAAAAACCTGTCCGATTACTTTGGCATAGACTGGGAAAGCACGGTAAGAACTATTTTGGAATGCTATTTTGTAAATGACCAAATCCAGTATTATAGTGCTTTATTTTTCAATTATTTCCTCAGATTTTCTTTGCATAGTACACATCCAGTAACGTACTTTGGTGTTTTAGACACACTGATGCACCTTGTTCATTTATAATGCCCCCACGTTAATAAAACAACTACAATGTAATTTAATAACTCCCTCTGAGATGATATTTTCATACATCCGATGGACACCTGGAACCAATTCAATCGGATATGACAAGTTCTAATTTATATACAGTACACTCTGTTTATAAGAATCACATCCGTCCCAGGTGATTTGATTCGTATAAGCGGCTGATTCTTAAAAGTGGGCTGATATGATTACTGTGGTGAAGTGCTGCAGAATCAATATGTTAGTTTGAGAATGAAAGCTTTATTCCCTGCAGTGTAAAGGGTTGACCACTAGATGTCATGAGTTCCTGCATGTATGCACAGGGACCAAACAAAGTATTGTTTAGTTAGTGCTCCAGCTGAAAGCTAGGTTTATTTAGTTTGTTTGTTTTAATAGCGGTTCAAGACTCCAGCCTGATCATTTACACTGCCATCGGCCACATCACATTACACTTAGCAAAAGCGCCTCCGCGCATCAGCAGTTTAAATACAGTATACAAATGTCAATGGTGCTCAATCACGATCCACGCTGCGCACATGCCTAATCACGCGAGATGTGATCAAATTCAAAAACAGGTTTATTAGCTGTACTTGTCATTGCACTGGATCAAGTACCATATTGCATGTAGTCAGTTTGCCCCAAAATTATTGTTATAAATGGATTGCTTGATTCTTACAAGCGGATTATTTTACATTGGTTGGTATAGGAATGATTTTATCCCAGTGGTTTTGATATCACTATATGCGCTTGATTCTTATAAACGGAGTGCACTGTATTAGCTTCAGTTTGTTCTTTGACCACTAGGTGGCACTTGCAAGCCTTAAAAAAAAAAAAGCTTGCACATGTAGTTGGAATAAACTATTTAGGTTATTTTAAATGAAAACATGCAGTTCAGTCATGATGAGGCATTGCCACAGCTAGATTTTAGTTGTTTTTTCAGCAGTGCATTAGAGAGCTTTTACAGAGTATATAAGATCACAGCCTGCAGCCTGAGGCTGGCAACTATGACCTATACATATGTGGTTGTGTATTTTATTAGCGTTCTATATGGAATGATTAATTTTATTGTCTCCTCCTCTGATTCCAGCAACGCCTCTGAGTTTGCAGCAGCAGTGCAGGGTCTTTCTGAGGCAGGCCCTGGGGACCAGAGCATTGGAAGTAGTGTCGAAGTTACACATCCCTCCTGGAATTATCAACTACCTCTCATATCCATGAGCAGAAAGAAAAGGGATGGAGAAGCAATATACTTGAACATTGATGCAATATCATTTTTCAAATCAACACACTCCTGTCTGGAATAGTGTATGCAGGTCAGCCACATATCAACCGCACATGTTTGTGAACAATGATGGTATGCCATAAGCAGTCTGTCTGCTTGGGTATCAATAGACAACAACAAACAAAAACCAGTAACAGAAACTCACAGGAATTTAAGAAATGTAGACTTAAGTCTTAGTAATCATAGGCCAACTTTATCTTAGCGGGACCCCAGCATTATTCCCCAGATGTTAGTTTAAAACTGAAACAGTTTGCTTAAATGTACTTGCACCTGTAAATATTTGTCTAATGAAGGCCTTTGAGGCCACAAGAATTAACTAAAATATATTTGTAGATGGATGACAAGGTTAACGATGTATTTCCAATAGCACTTTTATTTAAGCATGGAAGGCTTTTAACTTTGTTTCCCTTTTCTGTCTATTTCCCATATTATATTTTTTCGCCTCATACTAAAGTCAGCAGTCACAATGGCAAAACACTGTATTACAATTGTTGGGGGAGAGTGTAGTGTGGAAATACAAGATATCAGACTGAGCAGAGTTATAACACTTCTGTATTTTTTATTTATATACACAAATAGGTTGCAAATTTTTCCAACACAAAAGTATCACAAAACCAAACTGGCTTCTGGCCTTTTACATATACAAAACAAAGGAATACAAAATCCTAGAGAACCCTATTAAACAATAGGAGGAGGTCCAGGGGCCTTCTTACCGTCCCGTTTTAAAGTGGGCACCGTCACACACCCATTGATTGTTCCCCAGCTATCCACCCAGGAGTACCATGTTGAGATAAGTAAATGAAACTCCTCACTTGGGTCCATATTCCAGAGCACTATATCACTATATGTTTATTTTACTGTACATAGGGCCTCTGTTAGACAGCACACTCAATGTTATTGTAATCAGAACACATACTGCAAACATAACTTTATAAAGGGTGTGAGGATTAGGAGTTGATGATGTGTTTTTTTATTTTAGTTATTAATTCCCCCTTTAGGTATGCAGGTTATACCCGGAGCTGCCACTAATGTAATTGTGTTTAAGTTGTGTAGGGAGTGTTGGCAGCTAATTCCACACCTGGCTTTTGTAAGAGCCAAATACATTTTTTACTGGCAAAAGTTATGGCTACAACTGACGCAAATGGATTGTTTGGTCATTTGAACATCATTTCAAAGACAATCTCCAGAAATTGCTTGTCACGAGGAGTTCCTTTAATATATAACCCATCAACAAACTAATGATGGGATAGCACAGAGAATGTAGACACTGAACTCCAAGTGTCAGCAGCACTCCCCTCTTTAAAGTGCCCAGTTAAAGCGCTGCTATAGACCGTGTTTATATTAATTGTCCCATGGTAACCATTCATTATGGTAAACTCCTGTGAGATAATTAGCAGGGTTTGCTATTTTAGTTTTGTTCCTCCACATTGTATTACCTGTCTGCGCTTTTCCTTTTTATTAAACAAGATGCACACAAATGATCAAGAGAGGAGTTTTCTTATGGATGCAGTTGTTTCACAAGCTAATGACCAATATACAGTGTTACCATGGAATACAATAGCAAAACTACAAAAGAGAAGAGTGTAATAGTCCCTTAGAAAATATATCAAGTTAAAAATGTGTGAAAATTGCAGCAGAAAAAATGCTTTTATCCTACAAACTATTGCTATGGCACAAAAGCAAAAAAGCATGAGAGACATCCTTTAAATGTTGCTTCATAGGACCTTCCGAAATTGTAATGCTACATTGATCGCTGCCTATCATAAGCTGTCACTATGGTTTACCTGGTGTTTGCCTTGCCCCGCTGGAGTCTTCTGTGAAGTGGGTTTTACTGCTCTTTCTGTTTTTGTTATTGTTTAAAATGATGTTGCTGCAGCAGCATGATGGAAGCCTATTCAAACGCTTGTACATTACTGTATGCATCCACAATTTCCACACAACACCAGGACACATTTACATTTAGATCCTTGCTTCAAAAACAGAGCAGATGCTGTACTTTGGGCACTTCTGAGTTAAACGTTGATGTTTACAGCATCAAGCTGTGAAGCTTATGATGATTGCAATTTTTTAAATGTAATGTTTCACTTTTAAACCCTGAAAAAGGAAATGTTTATATTGCATTAATCTAGAGCTGAATAGTTGTTGTAACTTAGGTTATGAGGACATTCATTACATCTAGCTTTTCAAAATTGCAAATACGGAGCAGTAGATTGTATCAAGACTGTTGTGTAGATTGCATTTTGGCAGCTCTACAAGTATTTGCTTCTAGTTCAGAAAGCTTTGTCCTAATAATCCTTACCTTATTAAGCATGTCCACTCATCCAACCCACTTCAGCACATTTTTTTTTTAAAGCCTGCTAGTTGCTGTTAAATTACTGAAGTGGAAATATTCCTCTTTAATGTTTGTCATAGGAAATGATGTCAAATACCACAGTATTGTTTTCTACTAAGCAATATTCACAATATAAAATAAACAATTAAACACCTAAAGATTTATTTTTAAATTTGACATTTATTGATTTTGTTGGAGGCTATTGCTGTAATATGTCCCCAGTATAGAACAGTTGACTGAGTTTAACACTTTCATGCATGGCGACCTCATATGGGAATTGATTAAAATAAAATAAAAAACTCTCTTTTAGTCTTTATATGGGGACATATGGAAGATGTAAATGAATGATGACCTTATATCAGGATGCAAAGGTTTTACCCATGTAAAGCAATGGGGGAAAAAATGTCAAAAAAATAAATTATTTGTCCAAAATTCCCCCAGCTATTTTCAATATTTCATGAATGAAAGGGTTAACTACATGTATCTCTGTGTATAGCTTTGACTAATTGTGGTGTTTCCTTGATTCTTATCCATCAGCCAGCATGTTGGCATGATATATGCTGGTATTTGGCTGTTAAATGTGTCAGTGTTTGGATGGTGGATCAAAGGCCCATTTGCTTTACAGACACTGAAATTCCCCGCGGAAACTGAAGTATTATAACCCTGGGGCTCCACATGAACATTTCCTTTCCAAGCGAGTACAAAGGTTATGTTAACAATCGTCTAAAAAAAAATTCATGATAAAACATTAGCATTTTATTGACTTATGAGTTCAAATTTCGTATGGTAAATAAAACGAAAAGGCGCAATTTAAAATAATAATAATAATAATAATAATAATAATAATAATAATAATAATAATTAAGCCTACATACAAGCCAGTAAATTAAAAGTCTGAGTTAATTTCTGGTTTGGTAACTTTATTGTGTGCATTTAAAAAAATAAATACAGTAATGATTTGGGGTAAATGGCTTTGAGAATCTAGCCCTATATGTTATAAAATACCTTACAAATACATCTGAAATTCTGTACAGAGAGGGAAGTTTCATACTTTCAAACAGCACACAACTTTAATGTGTTCTGTTTTAAATTGAACCTGTTGGTCTTTTGAGTATAACTATTTTAGTAGCATGTTCTCTTTATTTTCTCAGTTATCCTTATTATTAAAGTTTGGGTGTTTCGTTTTGTTTTTGCATTCACTGTTCATTGATTTTCATGCTGTACTTCCAGAATTTGAATGCGCTTTGATAATGTTGCCTTATTATTTATTTGAGATCCTCCATTTATTTATTTGTGTGGCTGTTTTAGCCTTGCCTCTAGGGGGTACAATTGCTCCAAAGTAAAAGAAAGTCATCAGTTGTCAAAACTACAATAAACTGCATAGGCTGGCTAAAATCACTCTAGAAAACTTTCATTCGCCCTTTGATACAGATCATAAATTTATCCTGTAAAGTGTCAAGATCATCATAACTACGGTATATTGCTGGAGGAGGATTTTAATATGTGATACGTAAGACCAAATCCAAACTGACCACTGAAATAGCAAAGGGAAACTGGATGGCCTTGTGCTTCTCTACACACCACAGCCTACATAACCAGACACCTAAACTAGGGTCATCTGCTCTGGACACAACCTGCTGCTGTTTCACGTTCCATCAAGAAGAAAACAAAAACTTGTTTGTGTGTGTGTTTATTTCCACCAAATAAACATTACATAAAATACATAATACAATGTAAAGAAAATAACAATTGCTTTATTTTTAGTTATCTTATTACATATTAAATGTTATTGTTATAAAATCACTTCAGTGTGCTTGAGTAAAAGGCACTATGCAAAATAAATGTATCATTAATTGATGAATAATGGTGACTTCTCAAAAGCAATGATTCTGTGAATGAAAAATGTGTATGTGTTATTGTTTATATTCTCTTTGACTTTAGTATTCAAAGCCACACCATTTGCAAAAAGTGGTAAATGTTGGAGCATAAATTCACTGATTGATGGCATCACCATTCAATATGTCATCTATTAGTGTCTCAAGGCACTGGACAAGAAACAATAATAATGAACTGTACATGTAGCAGTTGTGGGGTATCGTTAATACCTTCATTATTTAAATTGCACTTTGAAATGTATGCTCTGTGTTTATTTAAAGTGCTGTAAAGTACATCGTAAATACTCACGAGGCTCTTCAAAGTATCAGAAAGAGGTATAGGTATTCAATCACTGACCAGTTGGGATCATGTTTATTGGTTGAAAATCCTGTGTGGTCTATTCCTGCACGGATTACGATTTATTTACATACTAAGTGATACTGTATGCAGTTAATACAGATCCAGTGGAATGCCTCGTTACAACGTGCAGTCCAAGGTTAAAAAAGCTTATTTATGATTTTTAACTCAAGAAAATTGTGGGGATTTTTCCTCTATTGTTTACTAAAGTCTTTCCGCAACATGTCTGTTTCCTTGACTTTTCCTACTGGAATGTCTTCTCTATTTCCTTTAAAATACCCCGACGTCCAGTGGCTTTGTCAGGAATCATAAGCCAATTCCAGTTAAACAAAACTAACGTTTTCCAGTGTAATGTTTTTTTTTTTTTTCTTTGTTTGTTTTTTTTTGTTTTTGTTTTTTATAGTCCCATTATTATTCTGTCTGCATACCTTTTACTTTGGATAATGGTATATAATAGGCTGCTTTGAGTGTGCCAAGGTCTGTATGCAATTACATACCCATGAACATTTAAACCTTCAAGCCAAACCCAATCAGTGTTGAGATGCTGAAGCCAGTGAGCTGGGCAGGAGGAGTGTATTTGGTTTGCAACAACCCACTTCTTTATAAACAAGAGTTTGAAGTCTCACTATAATTGACTTCAAAGTCCCAGTTCAGGTCTGCTAAGCTCCTAAAGCGAGTGTGTGGAGTGTAGCCATGAGGGTTGCTTTCAAATGCATTGGGTCACTTAAAAATGATTCTTTCAAAATGTGAATCAGGGAGGGGGGTAGCAATATGTGTATTTCACTGACACAGATGGGCTTTAGTCATCAAACTTAAACTTACACTTGTAATGCCTGGTTTAAGGTATATAAAAAGGGGGTTGGGATTTATTTATTGTGTTTTCAAAAAATAGGGTCAATTAAAGCATAACACAGCATATATTCATCATAAACAGACACAATGTTGTTGTTGTATTAATATTAGTTTGCAATGTAAACCTGTAACTCTGCTAGCCAGCTGTATTGAGACACAGGGTGTAACACATAGTTGTTAGGAGGGTAGTGGTGAACATAAGTCTAGAAGTTTAAAGTTTAGAGCAGTTGGCATGCAACATTTATGTATTTGTTTTCATGGTGTGCAGTAACGATTGTTATATTAGATAACACAGTATTGGTTTACAATAATCTGCTGCAGAATTACAGTAAATGAAGGTTGCATTCCATTGCCCTTTCGTAATCTGTATATACTTTGTTTTGTCGTTCAGCATGAAAATAAATCTTGGCGGGTTTTCCCTTTCTCTGGTCAAGGTCTCTTGATTGATATTGCTACTCCTAATGCTGAAACCATTCTGAGCTCTGGGTTAATCACCACTAGACTTGTTCTGCTGAACTAAACCATCTTTTCAGTTCTTCTAATTAACCTGGAGTCAGATCAGAATGTTTGTTTGTTCACTACATGTCCTTTCCAAACCTGTAATTATGAAAAGTATAACCAGCTCTAATGATAGTGATCCATTTAATGATGTCATCCAAACTGCCATGGCCTTCGGGGGTTGTCATTCCAAAGTATTCTTCATAATATAATGTGTAAGTAAATATGCTTGGTACCAAAGCTCCTGCTAAGAAGGAAACAAGAGTCTCTAGCAGTTGAAGGGCAAAGAAACTTATTATATCATTGCCAAGTGCAATAAACAAAGAACACCTTAAAAGCATAAGCAGCAAGTAGTGATACACTCTCTCGAGAGTATTGGGACACTGACATTAAGCATCATCATATGAATTGTACTGCTAAGTATATATTAATATAAATATTACTTCCCTTCATAGTGTTTAAGTATAATACTACATATTTTTACATTAGAAACTATTTTGTGTTGAATATTTTATACTTTTGTGGAAAGTTGAGTTAGGCTTTAGTGATTTAAAATACTAGCTGATTGATTCATATACAGAACACACAGTAGATTTTCCAAGCAGGCTGCACATCTTTACACTTTTGCATGCCCTTGATTTGCCCCTGACTTCCCAAGAGATGCACTGTAATACAAATGCAATTCCAGCTGATTTATTTAAAGAAACTGCACATCAACTGAAACTATACTCAATGAGAATTAAAAAAAAGACATGCCACGTGTTGTAACCAAATACTTACAATAAACTTAAACACAAAGCTCTTGTGTCTCAATTTAGAAACATATGTAACTTATTTTGAGGTAATTCTCTTACTTAAGTTATCTGTTAGCTATGGCGTTATACCATGAACACATTGCTTTTCTATCATTTTTAGATCACCTCATTCATCCTGGCTGTAGGAACTGCTTGTGACCTAAATTTTCACAGTATGCATGTGTGTGTGTGCTATGTAACTTCACAGAGGTGCTAATGGGTAATAAAGGTATCTTAAATGACAGGTGACATGTGCGGCCATATGGGAAGAACACTAGCTCCTGTTTTTGTAAACACACTGCCTCTAACATTTCTGGTTCTATAGAGCTTTGAAAAGGGTGCTACTGGTCTGTGACCCCCCCGGAAGCTTGCCCACAGAAAGGTCACAAGGGCCTTCTTCTGACGTGAGTTTATGGACACTAAGACCTCTTTGAACACTCAGCTGGCAAAGCCATCAGCTCCAAATACCTGTTAGCAAGCCCTACATTTTTCACATATTTTGTTTAGCTAACATTGTCCAGGTTTCGGTTGAAAAGCTTGAATAACTGTTAATAGTTAACTATTAGGCCTGCTAAATGATAATGGAGACAAGACAGGCTTATTAACTTTGATAAGTGTCAAATGATTATGTAAAAATGTAAAGATCAAAATGAAGTAGTATTAGTAGGATTTAGAGACTGAAAGGAAAAAAAGTGCTTTTTTAATGAGCAAAAAGTTACCAACATACTTTAACAGATAAGATTGATTGGACTTTTAAAAGCACTTTATAACCCATAAACATGGTGACGCAAAGCAGTAATTTATTATTCTCAATTAGAGATGACTAATAGAAAGATATGCCTTCACGTCATGCAGAAGCATTCAGTTTAATACTATCCAATATAACAACATTTCTTCCTCTTAATACTGTTCTTGGATTGCAGGATAAATTGTACACTGAAGAAGGCATTAGCCGATAGGTTTGTCTACCAAAATGTTTGCCGACTTGCTTACTTATACATTTTACCTTAGAATTTTTATTGAGTGTTTTATGGACTAATGAACTTTAAAACACATATTAATCTCCTTTCTAAAAAAAAAGAAAAAACTAAAGGCTAAACGTGAGTTTTATCTTGCAAACTAAGCAAATTTGGATTTCTATTACCCTTGTGCCATTCATTGATTATGGGGATATATATCCTCTTTATCAGTAATGCTGAGAGATGCAGCTTTAAGATTTATCATACACTTTACTCTGACTGCAGTTCAGATAATTCAACTACATGGACTTCTGTGTCCACATGCAAACTTTGTTCATGAAACAGTTCTGGGTAAATAATCTCAAAGCCTGATGATAATATCCAGCATTGTTCCAGTTCCTACAGTGCACAATGAAAAGTGTAAAAGAACAACCAGTTATTTTGCTCCTTGCTCTTTGAATATTACCCACAAAGATTGAAAATGTGCAATTTCCAAATGGCTTTATTTTATATTAGTTATTATATAATTGATAACTACCTAACTTATACACACTCTTGTTTCAGCTAATTGCTTTCTTTAGATTTTGTGAACTGTAGACTGTAAGTATGTTTTGTATGGTGATGTGCAATTTATTTTTATGATAGGAAGATTTAAACAGCTTCATTCTTCCTTTTGGAATTCTAATAACAAAAAAGATTTACATAACTAGCTGTCCTTATTTTGTATAAAAGTTTCTTCTTTCACATTTGAATGTTTGTGTTTGAGGTTCTGAAATATATATTCCATTTGATAAAGGGAAATCTAAAGTTGGTTTACCTGTTTTTTCTTTGAACGTTATGGTCATTAATCAAGATACCCATATTGGGTTGAGCTTTTTTAGCAAGGGTGCCAAAGTCCCTTCCACTTGATAACCTTTACAAGCATAAAGCACCATAGGATCTGTAAGCAGCTGGGACTTCAGTTTTATCAAAATCCAAGCCCCAACTTTAAAACATCACCACCACACCACACCACACCACACAAAGGAGCATTGATTGTGCAGACAGGTTTTCCTCAGACAGCAAGTTTATAACCTTTTAGTTTTGTGTAGGCTAGTCTGGGTTTTGAAATCTGGCGTAGGGAGGACGGCTGTCTTCCACCTGTAACACACATGTGACAGGAAACGCAACAAGGTACAGCAGTATCACAGATGAATAGCTTTAAGTAGATTTGACAGACTCATGGTACCTATTAACTAAAAATGATTCTTTTTTTTGTTTTCAAATAAAGCTTATGGCATGACTTGACGTAGTATACCCCTTTGTGTAAATAATTCACTTTCCCATTTATTTTAAAAGACTTGCAAACATTTAAGTTTGACAGGCTTTCGGTTTTGTAGCTTGTTACCATACCTGAGAAATGCTCTAGAAAAAAAAAAAAAAACTCTGGTAGTTTAAAAGTCTTTCTCAGACATGTACAGTTTGTATCAGCGACAAAGGTGTCTTTAGCGTGCTTCAAAAATGAATCCATCTGTAACCAACAAAACAGCTTAATAGTAAATCATATATTATGTAATAGCCTCCTTCACTTTGTCCCCAAGTTTGTAGCAGCATGGGGAATCTCCATCTATGTTGTTAAAAGAACTAGGCCATGTTTTGTGCCAGTTTGAAAACTCTTGCATACTGACTGACTGACATATTATTGGGAATGTATTACCATGTCCAGGCTTCCAATTTAAACCTTGTGCTGCTAATAGAGCTGTTAAAGGCTTAAGAGTAGTCTGTTGAGAGGGTGCTATCTCTGTGTGATCTGTCAGGGTAGTGAAGGATTTTTTTGGGTTGTGTTGTAATTGAAATTAAGAGACAGGTGTTGCAATGCAGCCTTCATATCCAGGAGCAGAGAGGTTAGAGGTCACATACCAATAAAAAGTCACTGTGGAGTCAAGTAGACACTTGTGGGTTTTGTTGCAAAGCATCTGTCCTGCTTTTTTTTTTGTTACCTTTCTTACTAATTTAACAAAACTCTACAAGTACAGTATCTAGGAAAGATAACCCCACTCAACATGCCTGATCAATCCTCACTAGGCCCTCACAAATGCTTTGGATAAATACCTGTAAAAGAAATACTACATTTGAGTGGCTTAATAAATTAATCGATTAACCAATAAGTAAATTAGACCAGGATTCTCTGTCATAAAAAAGTGCCTGAGCCAATATGAAAACCGCTTACACTGTTAGACCAAACGGTGATAGTCCATACAAAGTGTCCCAGCCAATCAGGCTACAGGTCGCAAATTCATTTTGACCCTGTTCAAAACAGAGTTATAACATGTTAGAAACATATAACAGATATAAAATAAAATATGACATTTCTATTTACAAACAGCATACATTACAGATATATGCAAATCCTACTTTACATACAGAGGTATGTGTACGTTTCTGTGCAAGGCTTTTACTTAATGTACTGGACTGAAACACATGTTTTCCTTAAAGTTACTATTAAATGTTTAAAATAATAAAAAGCAGATTTATTTAAGGTGTAATATTTTTGAACTCAGGTCATTGTAAATGCTGGTAATTGTAATTGAATTAAAATCTCTCCCTTCAGCTAGTTAATCCAGCAGTCACCCAAACCTGCAGCATGCTAGCCGATCTAGTGGGAGTGTATATGTGTAATTATTGCTTCCTGAATTCCCTTAGTCCTGCGCTCCGTCTGGTATTTCTCCGGAGTTGAGTTAATAATGAATACCATATGGTAGACTGTTTGTCTATGACTTGAATAGCTGACTAGCCACTCTTTCAAATACTGTACTGATTTAGCTATTGAAGCAGGCATTAATCCTATAAATCTTTCTGGATCCTTTTTTACCATATGGGATTTTTTTGGTAGCAAAAAAACACATTTACTTCAACACCTTTATAATGCTACATTTTACAGTAACACAAGTTCTAGAAAACTTTCTTACAGCTTTCACCCTCAAGGAAATGGTTTTATGAAACAAATACAGTGCCTGCTTTATATAGCCGACATGTCGACATTCAATTAAACTTTTCAAAGCTGTTGTATATGAAAGTTAAGTTTTAGTCAGTGTTCTTGGAAGTTTGATTCAATAGCACCATAAAAGGCAGAAATAAAGTGGTTTGAAGATCTAAATTTAAATGAAAACCAGGAATGATGTCACCTGAGGTTCCCACAGTAAATTTTATATTAACAAAACAAAATCAAAACAGGTAAAACTGCAATCCAGGCTCTTAATATTAATATTCTAGTATTAATGCTTCCCAGTGAATAATTGTGGTCACATTTGTAAGTGCAGAGAGCACTAAGCAGCATTGTTGCATGCTTCTTGGTAGAACTAGCAGAAGTAATACTTAAGAAAGAACATAAGAACATAAGAAAGTTTACAAACGAGAGGAGGCCATTCAGCCCATCTTGCTCGTTTGGTTGTTTGGTTGTAGCTTATTGATCCCAGAATCTCATCAAGCAGCATCTTGAAGGATCCCAGGGTGTCAGCTTCAACAACATTACTGGCGAGTTGGTTCCATACCCTCTTCTTTGTTCAAGACTGAATAGATTAAATTCTTTTAGCCTGTCTGCATACGACATGCCTTTTAAACCTGGGATAATTCTGGTTGCTCTTCTTTGCACTCTTTCTAGAGCAGCAATATCCTTTTTGTAACGAGGTGACCAGAACTGAACACAATATTCTAGGTGAGGTCTTACTAATGCATTGTAAAGTTTTAACATTACTTCCCTTGATTTAAAGTCAACACTTCTCACAATATATCCGAGCATCTTGTTGGCCTTGTGTTGGCTAATTAGCAGGAAGCAAGTACATAATGTTTTACCGTGGATGTCTGTGCTTATTCTTTCTTTCCTGAGTTTTACTACACTTTGCAATGCTTCTATCATGATCAGACCTGTCAACTCTCCTGTATTCACTGGGAGTCTCCTGTATTTTGGACCCTTCTCCCAGACAGATCCTGTATTTTGCTCAAAACTCTACTGTTGAACCCCTTATGTCGGCAAACCTTTAATGTCTGCAAAAATCATGGCCAGTGTGTGGTTACAGCAATCCCTGTCTGTACCTAGCAGGGTTTAGGACCCAGGGGAGCCCTGTGGCAGGCATACATTCAGTGCTCGAGGCAAGCTCACATACATGGATTGCACCACCCACCCACTCCCGATTTTGCATTTTCAGAAGTTGACATACACTGAAATACACTTTTACAAGGGTAGAAAAACATATACAAGGCCCTGTTGGCCTTAATTGTTCAATGACAAGCCAGAAGCAGCTGAGAAGGGCTGCTGAAATGATTTCATTTTTATACTTATTGCCGCTCTGTGCTGCAGACGCCAGCTTTTGTTATTTCTTCCATGAAGTCTGTCTGCAGTCCACACAGTGCTGAAAAGATAATCAGGAAACCAGGCCGTAGACAGGAACCCAGCAGGAAGGGCAGCCACAATGTGTCAAGGAGTTTTCCAGGAGAAAGAGCACATTATCTCTGCTTTTTCAAAATGCAAAAGGTTTATAGGTGCAGCATTGTTTTATTTTCAGAAGGCTTGTCAGAAGTTTACTTGACAGATATATGGTACTGTAAGCAGTACAAGATTTTAAACCTTTTTTTAAAGCATTTACCAGGACATTCATTAAAAAAAGATATAAAGCCTACTGTTAAATAATTTCCGATACATTTACTCACATACTCCGTGCCACACTTTTATATACTTGTATTTTCCTATTATGCATATTGCGTAATGCAGACCCGTAGAATCTCTCAGGATACTGTAAAGTGTAATAAGCATCCACTATATAGGCAAAGTACATAGACGTTTGGCAAAAGCATGGGAAAATTAAGAAAAAACGACCCTGAACATTTTCCATGGTTAACTGTTTTTAAATGGGTTCA
The DNA here is from genome assembly GCA_030684275.1 of Acipenser oxyrinchus oxyrinchus. Lineage (NCBI taxonomy): Eukaryota > Metazoa > Chordata > Actinopteri > Acipenseriformes > Acipenseridae > Acipenser > Acipenser oxyrinchus. The sequence goes on along the minus strand of CM060256.1, from coordinate 15,650,983 downwards.
TTACTGTGCCTTACTGTGCTATTATTCTCCAGAAATTGAATATGCCTCCTCCAACACTGTAACCTGAGACTTGCGTAACATGAAACATTTCAGCATAGAGTATATTGAAACCAGTGGCAGCTGCTTTTCTGAATAGTCATCCATTTTGAACAACCTCAGCAGTGTTTTGTTGCTTTGGAAGAGGGGAAACTGAGAACCATTAAATAAAAATCAGCATTATAGAGTCCACTTAAAAAAAAAAAGCCTGCAAAACCTATGGAGGGAACAAAAACGGTGTTTGGCAGAGTGTTAACTAAGCGTGAAATGTGTTCACTTATGAAAATCCCTTGTCTTAAAAACTGTATTTTGAGAAGCATAGCCATTGAGGTTTGGATAAAGGAAAAACAACAAAAAGGGGTTTAAAGGCTAAAACAAGTATTTGGCTTGCCTTTTAAATGGTACTGTCTGAAAGAATTATGTTACAACTAAAATGTACTTACAACTGCTCAAATCTCCTCTGTTGACTCATTTACTAAGATATTTACAGAATGAAGGAAGAAGACAGCCCTGCAATTTCCACTACCAGCTTTTTAACTATTTCTTCTCTTTCAGATGTATTAGGTTACCCTTTATTCATTCAATGTGCAATCTGGATTCAGACCTTCCTTTTCAGATAAAGAGCATTTTCTTATTTCGCAAACTGAATCTTGATGCTTCTTTGTTGGGTTTATAGACTTTGAACCTTGACTTTTCCATTGAAAGTCACTACATTACCTCATAGTTTGATGGCCAATATATATATATATATATATATATATATATATATATATATATATATATATACACACACGATGTATGTATAGATCAAAATATTGTTGTTTTAAACCAGCAGTGGGATGATTGGGTGTTATAAACCAGCAGTAGAGCTTCGGAATGATTGGGTCTTATAAACCAGCAGTGGAGCTTCGGAATGATTGGGTGTTATAAACCAGCAGTGGAGCTTCGGAAGGCTGTGTGGTCCAGTGGTTAAAGAAACGGGCTTGTAACCAGGAGGTCCCCGGTTCAAATCCCAGCTCAGCCACTGACACATTGTGTGACCCTAAGCAAGTCACTTAACCTCCTTGTGCTCCGTCTTTCGGGTGAGACGTAATTGTAAGTGACTCTGCAGCTGATGCATAGTTCACACACCCTAGTCTATGTAAGTCGCCTTGGATAAAGGCGTCTGCTAAATAAACATATAATAAATTGGGTGTTATAATCCAGCAGTGGAGCTTCTGAATGATTGGGTGTGTTCGTAAGACCATATTCAGCAACTTGTAAGAATTGTTATTGATGTTAAGGAGTCTGTTGCAATACACATTAGGAAAACAAATCATACACATAAACAAGACCACTGTCTACTGCGTGATATTGAAAGGCAACATGATCTGAATTATGGTCATGTTTTTTTACACTTTCAGCTTAAAACAATTATTATTTTCTCCAATGTAGTTAATTCCCAAATACACTGTACTTTCTTATGTTTAATGGTATACTTATTTGTTAGACATGTGTTTACACCTGTGTTTGAGGCCAATACTGGTAATTAGTCTGCCGAAGTATGCCACGCTGTGTAAAATGTAAAACTTGTTTGCACCTTGTAGATTCAGTTTAAAGGCTGCGACAGCTTATCTGGTTAACACAGCTGAATAGTTGTTTTTACTCCTGCTTCTTCACGTTTTCTTTGCCACGTCTAAAATAGCTGGAGACTGGTGTAAACTGATCCCCAGCAGCTTTGTCTGGAATTCAAATCAGCTGTAGCTACTCTGGTTCTTTTTTTCACTTTTTTGTTTTTAAAACATAAGCTGATTATAGCAACACAAATTTCAATACAGAATGGCCTATTGGATTTTTTTCCCCCACTTTATAAAACAGCATAATCTTTCCAGTATTCAGAAAACTTAATTCAAATTCAGACTTTTATTGGTGTTTCTATTTAATGGTGTTTTGAAACTTTGGGAGGAGGGACAGTCATCATGACCTGTCTCTGCCCCTGGCACTACTTATTCTCCAAAACAAAAGGAGGGGTCTCAATTACCTAGTCCAATGGATAGACAATAGTTAACTGGCCAAATGGTTTAAGGCAAAAATGAAATGTAATAATCCACAATCTATAGTATTTATTCATTTCTCAATCACTCAAGTTGTGGGTTTGCCCTGATCTATTGAACTGGCAATGGTGCGTGACATAAAAATGTCTGTACCCTGGTGGATTAAGGTCAAGCTGTTAAATACACAACAGCCAACCTCAGTTATTATTACAGTTAAATTACAATGCTCATTTACTTTATTAACTGACTGTATAAGTAAGGTTTTTAAATTCAGTGTAGGACTGTGCTATTCTTTGATGTCATTGTTTCCTGAGGGTATGCAATCAAGCTTTTGAATGTGTAGCAACAGCCAATTATTTTCCTCAAGGGGTTATGATCAAATTGTAATTAATACATGTACTTCTAAACTCCAAATGTGGACTCCAACTGTGTCTTCTTTGGTAAATAAATAATATACTGTACATTAAAATGTCACCAGCCCCCAAATGCACTGAACATATCTGGCTGTCCAAAACAAGTGGTTGCTTTTTCGAAGTGTCTCTCTTGTCTCAATGTTCTGGTGTTTTCTGGCTGGTGACTGCACATACTGTTATTACTGAAGTCTAATTTTTATTACCTGCTGTATTTGTGGCAATAATATTATAAGACCGATTAGTGTATACTTTAATGAGATAAGCAGAGTCACTTGTTGGGTTGGTATGTAAACCCACTCCCAGATCAGAGGTATTGTTCTGTACTTTGTGACAGGTCCAGGTAAAATGTATAATAATAATAATAACTGTAAATGTCCACTTCATAGCTGTTTACAGCACTTTTCCACAGGTTCTACTGTTGCCTGTTTCCCTTTGGTTTCCAAGATGTTTTTGTTTTTATGTGAAGTGTATATCTGTCATATTCATTCATATCATGTGTGCTTAACAGCCAGCTTGTTTTGATGTTGAGCTCCAGTGTTCTCACAATAATAAGAGTGCTGTTATCACATGATGTGGCTGTGCTTTGTGCAAAATTGTAGAGATCAGAATTCTATTCATGTGACCACAGATTCTCTTGGTACACATCCTTTACATAGATTAGGTTGCCAGCCTCCTAAAACATTTTTTAGAGCTAAACTTGTGTTAAGATTTCAAGGCATCTAACTCCAAAATATAAATAAGCGATTCTGCAGAGAAGTACCTCGGGTCATACTTCTCATTCATGGGTCAAACATCCAAGGCGTACCGTAGCATGAACTCCAGATTATAGTGCTCCACATAAAAAGGGATTGTTCTGAAACCTGCCTGCAGCATGAAATGCAATTCTATTACCTTTAAATGGTCTTGTTTCCTGTTGCAAGACAGGTGCAGTCACATGAGCTAAAACAGTAGAAATCATAGAGAGTTGTCAGTAAATATTTGGTTGCCAGGTGCCTCCCTATCCAGGCTGCACAAATGAAAGATGTTTCATGAGGTACAGTCTCCCAAGCCCATGTAGGTCACATGCTGGTGTCCATCAATACAATTTAAACACCTTGTAGACTTACCATGTTGAGTCATCCTGGCTGCCCATGGTGACCCAACTATTGATAGTGCATGGCTGGTGTCTTCTGTACAACTTAAATTAGTGACAATCTACAGTCAACTGCAAGTGAGATGCTGAAAGGTATTATTGTAAACTGGTGATGTATTAAAAACCTTGTGTCCCTAATCAGTAAAGACCAGTGTAGATAGACCTTATGTTCCAATCTGCTACAAACTCCACGTTGAGAAAAGTTGCAGCATCAAGTCGTAAATGATTATTTGTTTACAGGAGTAAAGAACAAATGACCTCTCTGTACTGGTGGTGAAGATGTTGTAAACAACTTATTGCCAGCTTACTTTTGTTTAAAGATACATGTAAATCATCAATCAAGGAATACACATTTCCAGAAGAGTGCTGTAAGTGAGTGTGGATTGGGTCTATCGATATATATATATATATATATATATATATATATATATATATATATATATATATATATATATATATATATATATATATATATATATATATATATATATATATATAATAAATACAGCACTTTATCTATCAAAAAGCTAGCTGCAATGTGACATGTTCTGTTAACTATTCTCTCAGTAATTACTGCAATGTAGTCCATCAAAAGGCCTTTTGTGGTAAAACCTTTATACAGTTTAACGTTACCAATTTCTACAGCTGTTCCATGTACAAATTAAAAAAAAAACAATACTAAATATTGTCAGAATGCTCTATTTGTTTTCTAATTACTGCACATTTTTCCAGTGCTGTAGAATACTTTGTAGTACTTTTATCTTGTACTATTTGTGAGCTTGTCAGGATAAAGGTCTCCCAGCTGCACAAGAAGAGCAAGATACAAAGTATTGTAAACATGTACTGTGTGAATAAACTGGTTCAGGTGAACAGCAGGTCCTGATAAGGGTTTCTTGTCCTGTATGCAGGTAAGTTCTTTTAAGTTCCTAATTTCCAGGCACATACTAGATGAATGAGCAACATTTAAAAGTAAACATAATAAACACAGCCCCTTATTGCATTCTGCTTGTGCAGTACTATTCAATACTGTGGGGCTAGGAGTCATTTCAGTGTATTGTATCCTAATGTTTAAAACATCCGAAAAAAGGCATTGTTATTTATGGAGATGGCGGATTTAAACAAATAAAAAGTGATACAATCTTTTAGATACGTTGTTACTAATATGTAAGAAATGCAAAAAGATACAGTATTAAAGGCCAGCATTTTCAGAAATGGATTCCCTTGTCAAAATAGAGGCTCTGTGAATTAAGCAGTGGCAATAGGGAATACTGTAAGGTTTTCTGCAGTTTTTGTCAGGTACTAATATCATTCCAATATCATTCCAATATCATTCCAATATCATTCCAAGTAGAAAGATTGATAATGAAGATTGTGTGGCAGTCATCATAGAGAAAAACGAAACATCCACCAACATCTTTAATAAAAAAAAAAGTTCCCTCCAAATTCCCAAGAACATGAAGCTAGCAAAACATAAATAACCAAAACATAAATAAACATGCTCTCTCTCGCTCTCATTATTTTCTGTAAACCTGAGGGGATGCACCATGTAAAATGTAAAATATGTAATTCTTTCCTGCAGTTATAGTAGAAACATTATAAATAAATGCTAAGAGTTTGTTCTACTCTTATTAGTAACACAAATTAGTTAATACCAATTAATTATTAACAATACAATTACATAGTGCAGTGACAATTTATTTAATATGGAGTAAACATTAAATCCTGCTGTATTACACACCAATTAATTATTACCCTTTAAAGTGTTAGCAACATTCCTTGACGTTATATTTGCAAATGTCTCTCTCATTAGTCAGTTGGTGAATGCTATAGTCACCATTTCATCTTATAATAGTCGTATTGTGCCTTTCTATGTGTAGCAAAGTCCTTCACAACTAATTTATTGTTTTCTGTTAAAGCAAAGACGCTTGACTTTTACATATAAGTTCTCACAATATGACATACAGATAAACGTGAGCAATTGTGTTGAATAAGAAATTTAAAACAAAGGAGGCAGCAATATCAGAATTATAAAAAATAAAGTAACATCACACTACGAAGACGTTTTAGCGGGGGGAAATCTTTTTTACAAAATATAAATTCATGAATCAATTAACATTTAATTCATTTCAATTATATGATTTCAAACATTTTGTCGGAAGTCGTGTTTATAATATTGTTTTTAATGGAAGCTTCAATTAAGTGTTACTCACCTATGCACTGTATTACAGTATTGAATTAGTTTCAAATGACATACTGTATTGTTAAATATGTTTACCTTTAAAAACCCACAGTTATTTTCATCTGACGTAACTGTGTTTACTTGAGCTCCTTTGAAAATGTTTTCAATACACGATTCCATACTCTGTGTACTCCCAATCATTTCAACAAAAACAAGCAAATTATGTTTGTTACAGTAACTCTATCTAGTCTGTCATTTCAAAGTCAGCGCCTTTATTTAGTCATGTGGTTTATTTCTTCCTCAGGTTGGCAGACCACTGATTTTTGGGGGCACGCTGCAAGTTATTCTACAAACGATATTATTTATTTTGTAGTGGCCGCCATCTTGAAAGTGGGGTGTGTTTTGGCAAATTGATTTTTTTTTCTTTTCACTTCTGTATAAAAATAAATATTTATTTTCCTGGAACAAGTGACATCATTGTCATCAAATGTTTTCTCCTGCTTTCATAGGTGCCAGACAGCTTTTCATTCTCCATTTTCTTCCCTGGACTTAATTGCTTTTTAAATACAATGGGAACAATTTTCAAATAAATATATATTTTTTACTCCAAAGTGTAATTTGCACCATTTTGTTTTCTGTTTTCAAAATAAGGCAATAGTGTTACAATGTTATTAAGAAGCCAAAGAGCACTTCAATTAAAATGTCTATGTTGTTTATTTCTAGATTTGTACAGTAACTATAGTTTGGTATTTTCCCCCTATAAGATGCAATTACACTTTAGAGTACCATTTATGAAAATAGCTCCCTGTGGCATTTTCTATACTCATCTATGTACAGAGCCACAGATAAAACCTAAAAGCTATCTATCCTAATGGCCAAAAAATCCCTAAAATACATTATATTAGTAAATAGCATACTTCTCTATTTCTTTTGTTAGTACTGCTGATGAAAAGGCCCTGGATTCTATCAGTTCTACTCAACTGACCCGGTCTTTCAGCAGAGAGAAATACATTTTAATTAATTTCTGTCAGCATAATATGTACTTAGGCTCTAATTTTATTTTTCAGGACAAAACTAAGCCATACACACAAATATTTTTCAAACACACACTGTACAATGTGTTTAGAAAGTAATTTGCTCCATCAATACAAAATCTACTTTAATACTTTGGGTTATATTCACAAAGAAATTACTACCAAAAAAACAAAAGATTTTAAAAGCTTCAGTTAAATAACTCATGAGGTTAATTGAAGAGCAACTGCATTAGTTGTTTCTTTATAACATTTTCTTTACAAGTAAAAGGTGCAGTTTTAGCATGGTAGTAAATGCTTTGCCCATACAGTAGTTATACAATGTCAGTAATATAATTACAGGGATGGAAATAAGACACCTATTGCATAGCAGTTTTATCCATTCCAGGTTTTACTATGAGCTTGATTAGTCACAGTGTATCGGTAACAAGCTCAGGTGTGTCATTAAACTCAGAGTGAAACCAGGAATGGCTCAAACTGCTACACAATGGGAGTCTTATTTCCATCCCTGTAATTATAATAATATATATTTTTTATAGTGCCTTTCATAGTGGGCCACCATCACAAAGTGCTTTACAGAGGTAGGCTGTGAGCTGTGCCTTATATGCAGAGTCACTCACAATAGGACATTGATTTAACATCTCATCCGCAGGATGGAGCACAAGGAGGTTAAGTGACTTGCTCAGAGTCACACAGTGAGTCAGTCAGTGGCAGAGGTGGGATTTGAACCAGTGACCGTCAGTGGCAGAGGTGGGATTTAAACCGGTGACCTTGTAACCTGGTTACAAGCCCTGGACTTTAACCACTGGACCACACTGCCTCCTGCAATAGGCTGACTACCATAAAGACCAACCGTGTTGGCAATTCAACACCATTTAAAGCGTCATTTAAAGCTTAATTCTGATTGCATTAACTTCCACTTGCATGAGCAATATCAATAAAAACTAGCAACTTAGATAAGGTAGAACAATTCACATTGGATAAAATGCCCAAAATTGGAATGACAAATTATGTTGCCGAATTATTACATGTATGTGTCAGAATAATTATACTAATACTGAAACCTTCCCTTTCCTGCCAATGAATGGATAGTTTACTGCTGGCCCACATCTAAGTTTCATATTCCTGTAATGGAAAAAAAAAAAAAAAAAAAAAAATCCTTTTCACCGTTAATATGCCAGCTGTCAATTGCAGCAACATCTTCTCAGGAAGTTATTAATCATACTTTTCTTCACACTCTAAAGCCTACACATTTAATGCTTAAGACAAGCAATTTTATTAACAGCTGCTGCTGAAACAAGGATAAATGGGCATATAGAGTATCATGTTTTGTTTCAGTTTAGATGTACTAGAGTATAATTTAATAAGCATCTGGTTTTTAATGTTTCAAAGGAACATGGATTTAAACTGATCAAACATTTATGTACACATAAATCCCACTTTTTATATAAACAATAGCTAGGATTATCTTGGGATTATTGGGTTGTATTCATTGGATACTCATAACCAAAACATTTTTATATCAAATGATGTTACTTGTTTATATTGATAGATTATTCCTATCATCTTTTGTTTGCCATGGTTGACTGCAGTAAACTTTCATAAGGGTATGAATGAGGTCATTGGCATTATTCACAATGCATGCAAGTCTTGTCCTTGCTCTTTCCTGGAAAAGAACTTCACAGTTTCTTTTTTCAGAGAAAATCATCGAACAATACCAACACAGACTTGTGACTGACAATATTCCATATACCAGTATTTCTGATGTATTATAGATTATAATCTAAACAAGTGTAACCTCCAAAAGCCTTGTGAAAAGTGTCACGCGAAGCAACTTTAAATAAAGGGCAAAGCATGGACTACATGACAATTATGGTGGGTGGCGTTAAACACTGAGTCTCTATGTATCTATGTAAGTACGTAAGCGTGTGTACGTGTGTGGGCAGGTATTACTATCAATGTGCTGACAAAATTTGAGAAAATGTCCCCACAAATATAGTAACTCCTGAAAAACCAATGTTGGAACATCTCCACTTTGTAAAACAAGTTTTTAAGAACTAAATGTGCCTTCAAAAAAAAAAAAAAGGTCCAAAATATTTAGTTTGTTGTCGACTTTTACCTTGTGTGGAGTTTTGTCTGACTGGAGTTAGAAATAGTAAATAAAAATATAGTGAGTCAATGAGGAGTCCCCACAAATATAGGAATGCAAACGTGTGTGTGTGTGTGTATGTAGGTGTGTACGTGTGGGTGTATGTGTTTAGGTGTAGTATGCATGCTTGATTTTCTGAGGGATTAAGAATATACCCAAAAAAAAGCATTTTTATTAAATATTATACATACATTTACAGTAAAAAAAAACATTTTTACAATGAAAAGCCACTTTTACCTCTGTGCAATCAAGCCTTACATATTTTTTACATATTTTTTACATATAGTATAAACACATATACTGAACTTCCAACAAGTGTTAGAACTCTTAAACTGACCTACAAATAATCAAGTCTGAAGATGCAAAATGTTTAGTATTACCATTCCTTATTTAGTTTTTCTGAATGAAGAACCCTGAGCATTCAAATTTAGAAGCAATTGTTTTAAAAAGAGCTTAGAGTAGATTATACAGTAGCTCTGATCTCTCAGCAACTTGTACTACCATAATTACATAGTTCTTATATATAACATTTTTCAGATAAATAACATGTAAATGTCTGTGGCAAAGTGGTTAACAGTGTGCAGGTGAAGATAATGCAGCAATGATTGATAAACAGACAGACAACGATAATCCAGGTGCAATGTTGTTTAATGGTTTTTAAATCCAATGGCCTGATGGCAAAACAGCAGCAAATAATAGCAATGGTAATGAAGCAATATAGCGGCATGTAATGCTTATTTGTAATCCGTGGGTTGGCCCTGAAATAATAATTCAGTTCACCCACACGTAACACATACACAAACACAAACACCAGTCCACAGAGCATGCTCGTGGTGAATACAGTTCTTTAGTGCAGATCCGGGTTTAGTGCTGGCCTTTGTCAACAGCTCTGGATCATGTTAGCCGTCCAAATAATTACAAACAGTATTATTAACGACAAACAAAACAAAACACTCACGTTTCACAACTTGCACTTTGTTGATCCGGGTTTAGTGCTGGCCTTTGTCAACAGCTCTGGATCGTGTTAGCTGTCCAAATAATTACAAACAGTATTATTAACGACAAACAAAACAAAACACTCACGTTTCACAACACAGGTTCTCCTTCTGGTCATTTAATTTAACCATTCACCAAGGAACAGATCACATCGCTACGTCCTCGCTATATATTGTCAACCATGACCCCTTGGTTAATTAGCGCATCCGCTCCTCCAATCCGCGGATGCCACATCGTTTCCATTCCGGGTCAATGATTTAGTGTACCGTAGCTCTGTCCCCTTTCCACCTAACCCTGGGAACGAATTGTCGGGCCATCCAGTCCAGGATACTCTGTTCCCTTTACACTGCGCCCTCTCAGATCGGGAGGGAGATCTGACACTAAGAATCATTCCATCTCTGTCGCAATGTCTCACCAACACCAACTAGCACCAGTACTTGTACTTGTTTTTAGTATTTATTACATATTTGTAGCTGTATACAGCTGCAAGTGCAAATGATAGTGACCATATCCTTCTTCTGATCCCGTGTTAGGTTACCATGTTCTGTGAGAGACCTGCTTATAGTTCAAGACACTTAAACTGCTCCCTGAACGTTTTTTTTTTTTTACATGTATGGAGGCAAATCCTTTCAAGTGAAAATTTGAGCCTGCATCTTAATAATTTAGTACTAAAGTCAATGTTGACAAGCTGGCCTTGAGTCCAGTGGAAACAAACCCGCAACTAATGGTCTGGCAGAAAGTCAGAATTTTCTAGTTTTCCATTTACTAGCCATACAACCACAACCCTATCAAAGACTTGTAGAACCAGCATTTGGACACGGCTTACATAGTGTATTTTATGGCCATGTAATACTGTATATTTATCATTATTATAGTTCACTTAGTAGTTGTTTTTTATGATGATTCTGTCAGTGGTTACAGGAGACTTACACATTTTAATTAGGCTTAACAAGCATGTTTGGAAAGTGTACTTGATTTGTTGTTTGAGGAAATGTCTTTGAAGATGTATGCTCTGTTTGAGCTTTTTTATGAAACTGTAAACTAAAATAAATATTTTGCTGTTTAAAGGATATCGTGTTTGTTTTCATGTTATTGCCCAAAAACCATACTAATGGCAGAATAACTGAACCCAGAAGAAAAATACAGTTTGTTGTAATACCAGTGCTTGTACAACATTATGCACGCATTCTACCTTTGCATGTCCTTTTCTTCAGTGAAAACTGACAGCTTTTTAACACTGGGGTTGAAAATACAAGCCTGCCCGATAATTTGTTGTTTAGTGTAATAATACTAATGAGTACAAAGATTATGTTCCACTTCCAATATGAAAGAAGATACATCATACAGGAACTTAAAATAGGAACTTCAAGACACTTCTTACACAATCTGTCATTGTTATAACATATAAACTGAGTAAATCAACAGGTTTTTTAATGCATTAATAAAAAAATTTAAAAAAATTAAAGAAAAGATTTTTCTGTCACTTGGAAATTTTTCCACAAAGTAAAATATGTTATGATAAAGGTACTGAGAGATTTTCTTATTTTACAGCATGAGCCAAGAGGGCTGGAAAAGTGAAAGCTTCAACCCAGACTCGGAAAGAACGCTTCCTGCTGTGGTCGAGAATTTTACTCTTGGTTCTGCTTTCAAACTAGGCCTCAAGCAGAACAGCGATTGTTTGTGGTGAAAGAAAGGCTTTACTATAAATTATTTAGATCTATTGCTTGGACAAATGGCCTAAGGTGGGGAAATTATATCCCATCCGATTTTCTCGTGAATTTGGATGGATGTTTTTACCTGTACTTCACCATGACATTACATGTACTTTTTTCTGTCAATGTATCCAAGCGTCATATAATCTATTTACTTCTGGGGAGTGTGTACCAATATCAAATGGGTAGATTAAAAATATGGTACTGCGTATTGAGTTCAACCCTAAAAGAGACTGCACATGCACTAAGTTCTGATTAGTAGGACTAGAAAATAACTGACTTACACCACTTATTCTTGTTATTTATTACGATACATCAGTGGCAACTACTTCATTTAGTCAAGAGCCAAGTTTGAAGAGTGGGATTAACTAGTAAGCCAGGCTTACTAAGAGCCAGGTTAGTAAGCCTTCGTAGGAGAGACTGATACACAGTTATTATTGTAATGAACACCTCCCTGTCTATTCTTTGTACCAGTTTCATCATGTATCTTTCTTATCTCATAGTAAATACATTATTAAATTGCCTTCTTATTAAAAAGCACCGTACAGTGAAGACATCAAAACAAATAATATTGTGAGTGAGAATGAGGACCAAATAAAGCTCATCACATGCTATATTTTTCACCACAGCTAATTACCTTTGTGAGTTTGAACACTTTGTTCTGCTGTGTACGTCACGCCCTGAGTCAGAAATCATTCAAATACCCACCCAGCAATGGTCTGACAGCAACTAGTTTAAACCCTAAAGTCATGTTTTTCCTACACATGAATTATGTGTCCAAGCCCATTTAATTCTGCCCATTACACAGAAATCAGACAATCCACACCTAGCAAACTTGGCACCTGTCCCGATTTCCTAGCTCAGTTTTATCTCGGCTGCACAAACATGTTTAAACAACATTTTTAATGCCCAGGATGTTTTATTTATTTTATAATGAACTAAGTGCTCATGATATGGGAGAGACATAATTAAATTTGATCCCTGGAGCTACCCCTCCCTCTTGTAGAACTGTAAAATGACTTCATAATCAAATTTCTTCCAATTTATTGCTGTGATGTTGTTCAACCATTTTGTTTATTGTAACTAATATTGTAATGGCTTTGATTAATCAAGTAAATAAGGCATTAGGTTGAAGGAGACACGGGCAGTGCAGGCAAATACCGGGGTTTGCATTCATAAACTGATGGAAAATCAAAAGGTAGTTTTATAACATACACTCGATCATTAAGATAGAAAGCAGTGTATATTTAGAACTTTGAAGACACTAATAAAGATTTCATATTGAATTAGTTTATTATTTCTGGTTTCTTTTTAAGCGATAGTGCCTGTCAATGCAGGCCCTACCGTGTGGTAGTTGACCGACTCTGGAGTTAAGTGTCCCAAGCCAAAGGCAAGGCCGCTAACAAAAGTCAAATATATTAAACAAATAACTTTTTCTTGTAAGAGTTTATCTCATCAGTGCCAGATACCTGCATGCAGCAATATTACTGAATTTCCTGTGTTGTGGTTTGTTATTGTTAAAAGATGCTGAGCTCCAGTCGAGCTAACAGGCTTGATTGGCTCGTACAGGACTGGTTGCTTTCGTAATTGCAAAGTATTGATTGGCTGGTTTTGATGGATAATAAAATACATCTGGACTAATTGTATTTTGTTTAGCATTTGCTGTCCAATAGAAATGAGCTTTCGTTACAGCAAGTTAAATTGACACTTTGATTCACAGTTGATGCTGTGACATATCAGCGAGCATCTACCATCTGATAGAAGCCCACTAGAGCTGGAAGCTGATTGGCAGATAGTACTGACTCGTCTTCTAATTAGTTTTATAACAAAGCATTCAAAGGAAAATATGCACTATACTATATAATGTTGTTATTGTTTTACAGCTTTTTTAAATAAAACTTTCAAAATTGTAAAATACCTAAGGCACCATTAAAAGAACTATGGCATGTAACTGCTTGAAAAACTAGCCTGTTCATGATAGTGTATCGTTACATATTGAAGTTTGAAAAGCTGGGATCTATCTAGTTTTGGCTACAGGCTATATTTCTGTATGTGGAATGTGTAAACAACATTATATGCTGGAACCCCACAATTTTGGTTGTTTTACAAGCAAGACTATAACAACTAACATATTGGGGTGTTTTTGCTTTCCTTGCTGAGGACTACAATTGTGATTCATGCTGACAGGGAAATTATGGCTGAAATAAAAATACAGAACTTTTATCTGAGGAATAAATCCATGCATACTGTACATATGGGGGCCTATTTTTAATTATCCTTTGATTTTTATGCTGTACTAAAATAACATCTTTCTATTAATCAGTGAAGTGCTTTTTAGTTCAAAGTCCAAAACTGTCTCACAGAGTTTAAAAACATACACTGCTGGCATTGTGTTCACAAATGAAAAACGTATAGTTATTTGTCTTCTGAAGTGCTTTTTAAAAAGTATTGTTTTCAAAAGGGCAAAACATACACAGCCTGCATTGTGTTCACAAATGAAAAACATAGTTATTTGTGTTCCGAGGGTGCCTTTTTTCTTTGTCCTAACTGCACAGCCTTCTGGGATAGTTATCATTCAAATAGCACTGCCGGTATCTTTCAGAGCTTGACTATGCATTAACAATAAAGATAAACCCTAATCATGGCTTATAAGTTTTGAACTAAAGTCAACTATCAAAATCAGTAGAACTATCTAATCTGGTTTCAAAATTTACTGAAAGCTTGAAAGCTTAACAGAGTATCTTCGTGTTATCACTGTTACTTTTTTCTTTTTACCTAATTTGGTTTCAGCATTCTAGAGTGATGCTGTTTCTATTTTAATGTAATTGCAAAAAAACTGCACTGTCCGCTTCGGGGAATAAGTACAGTTTATTCCAGTAGTGCTTGTCAGCATGGTGACGTTTCTTTTAAAATATGTTAGATTGTTCTTTGTGGTGGATACTCCTTCAGACTGCAGCAATTACAAACAAATTGACATTCTTTGCTTCAGTTATGAAATGGCTGTTTATCAACATATAAAGACTTTATGAATACCAAAGCGTACTAAAATAATCAAAACAGGCTTTAAAAACAGTCTTTAAATAAAGTGTGTGTTAAAGTTTTGTTAATTAACTCAACACTACGATCTGTAAAATAAAGGTACATCTACATTTTAATTTTTTTTTTTAACAAACTTTACAAGTACCATTTAATGTTCAGGACCAATTTTGCTTTATCATGGGAAGAGTTTTCTTAGAAAAAGAATATTTCACTTTTGTAAGCTCTTAAGTAGTGCTCTAGAGATTATAATTGGTGTATTATAGCAATCAGTTCATGTAAATTACATGTAATCAAGTGACTATAAGGGAGTGACTTTAGAAACAGTTTTCTATATGGCTAAAACACAAATGACCCTTGTTAGCTTAAGCAATATATTTTCAAATGTCATTACACTTTGGCATACCATTTTAGACATTTCCTGTTTGGAAGTGAATTGAAACGAGTGTTATCATATTGCACAACCCATGGGATAAACTGTAGCAAGTTGTTGTTGTAAAGGGCTGACCAGGCCTCCTAAGAAGTGTTCTTGACACGGGAAGCCATGTTTATCAAGGCATTGGCTAAAACCATGATGTTGACATTGGCTTGTGCTTGGTGTGCTCCAAAGGATGTGGACCAATAAGAGCAAAGTGCTAAGTGAGTGGGTAAGCGGTAAAGGGAGGTACATTCTGGGCCTTTTCCCGTAATATACAGCATGACTGAAAATGAGAAGTAAGCTGTTTTAAATAATAATGTATTGACAGCAGCATTAACTTGTAGATGCCTTTTTAGATGCTAAATACTACATCCATGTTCAGAAGTACTATTTTATAGTAACTGAATAAAATCGGTGGTCAGTAAACCTAGTTTCCTATTCTGCTTTTCAGCTGGACCAAAGTGGTCATTGATGCATGCAAAAAAAGATTTCCTTAGAATGTGGCAGCATGTGGTTCAATGTAGTTGTCTTAGACTTGTGTGTACCCTGAGAAGTGAGTTTGTATAGCAAAGAAAGGCATATCTTTCTACAGCAATCCATCAATGGATCAGTTTTGGGTGTATTGCATTGCCTCAGCTGGCAGGGCTCTATTTGTTCTGCCAGAGGCTTTTAAAAGGAATGCATGGAAGAGGATGGGGGCCTTGGCAACTGACAGCATATTGAATTCTACACCCCATCTGTTCTGATCTTCCACTGGTAGAGCAAAAGAGCTCTTCTGGAAAAGGTTTAGAAAAGCTGGATCAAGAAGACTCTACTGCTTGTCTAAGGAAAAGGGATTGCATGCGAGGTTGGCTAGGCGGTCTAGAGCTTTGCAGTGGAAAGGTCATTTCATTTGTTTCACATGCTGTTTATGGTTTTACTTAACTTTTTTTCAGCTTATTTTGAAACTTATATTGCAAGACGTGGGTTTTTGTTTTACTAATATCCTCGTCTGTAGTAATAATATGGGATGTTTTTATTATTCATCTTTGGTGGCATTCAGTTAGAGCATGCCTAAAACAGTTCTAAGAATCCCCTCAGCAACGGACAGTAGGATACATGGCAGGTTTTATGTTATCTTTTAACTGACGGCTTCCTTTCTTGTGAGCAGGATTCTTAAATGTGAGTTCAAACCTCCTTTCCTCTTTGCTGTTCTTGGCATAAACTAATGTATGCACTTCATACCTTTAATTGGAAACCCTCTCTCCTGCAACAGAACAGAGCACATTTTTTTGTGCTAAAGCCCAGTGCTAGCTTACCAAATCAGATGATAGCATAACGAAACACACATATTAAGGGGTCTCTGGATGGGGTTTATAGTTAAATAAAACAGTAGTAAGACCAGTTTCCTCATCCTTTCTGATTGTGTTTGAAGTAACGGATGGTTAAAACATAAGTTATTTGTCACTTTGCAATATTTTATTTGTCCATCATGGTTTATATAAAAGTATGTCCAATACCTAAACGGTCTTACTTTTCTTTTGTAGATTTTGATTGAGTGGGTAAGTGCCTTTGTCAGTCAAACTTGCATTACTGATTTACAATTGATGCTTGGTAATAAATGGCTGATTAACTGTTACAACTCTTTGAAGACTACACATGAAAGTTTTCTGTAAATACCTGTTACATTATACAGCAACAGCAATGCCAGGTATTATTCCACTATAGTTCAAGGATGAATAATCGGGAAAGTGTAAACTACATGAAAATATTGTATCACAGTAAACATGAAATGCCCCCTCCCCACCTCAAATAATGTGGTTAGGCATCAGAGTGAAATTTGTATTGGAAAACAATAGTGCAGAAAAACTTCTGAATACAATCAAAAAAGAAAAAAAAAAATCAGATGTACTTTATGAAACCACTCAAGTAATAGTAACTATGGTATTTAAAGTACTTGGAGTACAACCTAGTACAGAAATGTGTTGTTGATTAAAACATTTTCTCTAGCACGATATCCCAACATGGGAAGCACTATCATGATTTATGACGTCAACCACATTTTATGCAGAGAATATTAAAAAATATAAATAGGGAATGCTGAATATCATATTTTAAATTATTACCCTAAAAGTGACTTTAGATGGCATCAAATATGCCTGACATCTTAATGAAATGTACAAGACTGTAAATATGTGCTTCATTTATACATTATAAATGCTTGACTGAATTGTACTCTACCTTGACAGATAAATTATGAGTCATGAGACTAGCTCTCTTTTTGGGATTCCCACAATGCACAGAGGCAGAGACCCACAACAATAGTACAAACTATTCTACATAGTTAGAATGACTCTGATAAATTAGTTGCGTGAGAGTGGATAACACTAATGAACATTACTTTGTGTTTGATTTTAGAAGACTGCACATCACCTCCAGCTTTTACAATTTCTTTGGGTAGCAGAAAAATTGCAATCATTCTCCGTCTGTAGCAGCATAACTCCGGCTCTGTTTAATGAATTCAATCTCATGCAGAGTTTCTAAATTCCTAGCAGGACACAGACCATCATACAATGGAAATTCCTTCTTGCCACAAAACTCTCTCTTGTAACAAGTGTTCTATTTATATGATGCAGTGTGCACAAGTATGGTTCACTAGTCCATGTGACATTGTGTGTTTACATAGGTTGCCCTAAAATGTTTTGAAACTTTCAGTAGCCATCACAAACTGAACTATGAAAACATCTGCTACCCTTGAAAGAGGATGGACATGCCTTAAATTATTGTAAACAGAAGATGATATATTCTAAATATGGGCAATAAAGCAGCCCTGCAAACATAAAACAAGAACAATGCAATCCTGTAGGTATACACTTCTAGCTTCTGAAATCTAAGTTGGTGTTATCTATTTACTTTTAATTCCACAATAAGATGATCTACAATTCTTGTAAACCTTAGATTATCTATATGGGCAGATAACGTTACTTGTGATGTGATGCATGTAAAATAAATGTACATTTGTATACATATTAAAAAATAATTGTATTATTTATTAATGGATACTTGTGTAATTTATATGACATTAAAACTTGGTTTAACCAGAATATTTTTTTTCATAAACATTACACAAAGTAGCACACAGTACTAAATGTTTCCTTACATAGACTTTTATTGTACTTCATAATTTGATATTGTACACCACATAGAGAACTGCCCCTTCATAAACATCCATATATTTACAGTCCAAGTTACAACATGCCACATCTTTCTGCAAAACTCATCTTCCCCAACATACCTTTTTTCATCCTTTTTTCACACTTAGCTTTTTATACCAAAATAAAATCCCTCATATGAGCAAAACACATTTTAAAAAGCACAATGCTTGTATTCTTTAACATGCTGATCAATTTGCACAGAAGCCTTTCTTTAGTTCATTTTGTCATTACAATTCATTTTCAATGTACACCATTTTTTCCCCTTCCATTTTATCTTCCTCACTAACCTTCTGTAACATACCGGTTTACCTCTTTATTTCAAACATTTACATGGCAGTTCTCTCTCAGTAGTCCCCCACAAAAAGCATTTTACATGCCTGTAATAACAACCAAAATATCCTCATGCAAGCCGCTACATTGGATGGTTTGATCTGTTTTATAGCTGTTAGCTTAAAACCACTGTGGCTCAGTTTATAATTCTTTCAGTAAAAAAAATACCATATTAAAAAAGGACAAAGTGTATGTATATATATATATATATAAATGCTGATTGTTTAAACTAAAAACCTAAAAATATCAATTCTGAATTTAATTTAATGAAAAAAAAAAACAATATAGTAAATTCATGGCTTGGCAGGATAAAATCTGTACAATAAGGAATATACATTTGTAAGACAGTGTGTTCCAGTACAAACTATTGAACCTGGGGTCTGTTTTTAAAATCTTGTCCACTTATTTACATTTCTCAAACAATTTACAACGTAAATGAATCAAATGCCATTGTTTGACGACTGCTAAAATGCTAATACAGTACTGGTATATATATATATAAAAAAAAATTAAAAAAATTAAAATGTTTTATGAAAATTGAACAAATGCTGTAAAACCAATTTTAACCGTCACTATACTGAAAAGGTTCTATCATAAAAGCCCTGAACACTTAACCCTGAACCCCTAAAACAGACCAGAAATTTTTCAATACAGATGCCTGCATTGAAGTAGCTGCCATTAAAAAGATATATACAAAGAAAAACATAAAAACATAACAATTAGAAGAATATTACACGGCTCTATTACTTCGATAACTTTTCTTTTCTTTTCCCTATTGACCGGGACTTTTCTTTTTTTGTTTTCTGTATAGATGTTTTTTTGCAAACTGAAGTTTGTATATTTTCAATTTCCTCTGTGGTGTCCTCAATAGAACCAGTCTCGGAAGAGTTTTCATCTGCCTCCATATGAACAATACCAGAAAGGGTAGATGACAGCCTCTTCACTTTGATGTTCCTTGCCTGAGGGGAACAGCATTTTGGTTCCTCATTAAGCTGTGGGAGCTCCCTTTCTCTTGTTGGGGACTGGGCCGGTTGGTGTGCTGCTATAGCAGTACGGATACAGTTGAGCCACTGTTGCTTATGGAAGATATCGTTGCCTTGCAAAGTATGGGACTGACCCTGAGTTGTGTCTTGGAATCGCACCCTGAAAATATGTTTAGCTAAAAAAAAAAATAATAAAAAAAAAAATTAGTTCTGTTGATTGTCACTATCTTCTGACAAATTACATTTTGTATACAATTACATTTTCCAATTATTTTATCATGCAAGACAAACTCTTTCAACATTAGTAAGAACTGAGGGACGCTTATCTAAATCCTCAGGGCTAAGCGAACATTTCTATTAGGGTAATTTAGAAGAAAAAAAAATGCTAATATCAATAAGAGGCCAATAATGGGAAGTTTTTCTCTTTTTTTTTTACTGGCTGACTACACATGTTATTTCATTCTTTGGACATCTGGTCTGTTGAAATGCGGCTTTACCAAGATGCCATTTACTTAGTGTATTTTATGCTCCATCAGCCCTCAAGGCACCATTGCTGGTTACTTTGTCAATTTGTAGCAGACACCTTGGCAACCAATATCTTACCTTTGTCCGAGTTGCTAAAAGCTCCTCTGAAGGAACCTCCCATTCTGACATCTCCATCCTGCAGGTCTTCAAGAACCAGGTCCTGCACTGGGATGGGCTGACGATACACTTGATAACACTGCCGCTCATTGCGGGTAACCGGGCGAGTGAAAATCAAGATGTCTTGGAACAAGAATACATAAAGTTTCTAGGTAAAGAGAAGAGAAAAATTCAGATTTGAAGCATAAAAACAAAACTAAAATAAAACTAAAAAGACTTATACGTTACAAAGATATTTGGAAATAAGTAGTAGCATGGATATTTTAAGCAGATAAGTAGACTTAAAAGGAATGTTAAATAAACCACAGCCTATAACTTCATTTGTAAGCAAACCCAGCCACAATATCATTGTGTCTGGCATTAAAAAGGATCCCTGGATATTCTTGTATTGTACAATAGTTATATATTACACAATCACCTGTTCTTTATAATAAGAACCCTCATGCGTAGGCTTTAAATAAGCATGACGCAACTACTGAATGTTTTTAGATGTGTAAATTAAGAAACCCACAATTGTATTGGTTAACTACATAATTTGATTACAATGTTGATCCTACAAAGCCAAAGCCATCATTCCCACTTTAGAAAACAGAACCTTTCCCCCATTTCTAAAAAATACCAGTTAGTTATGGTATTCAAAGTAAAAACGCAATATCTTACTGTTCCACTTTTGTTCCGTAATTCTCCATGACAGAGCAATGTCTTGCTTGTCTCAATACGTGGGTCCTTCTGCCGGTCATCAAGATACTCCAGTTTGTCAATAAAGTACTGGCAGTCAGATTCACCTTTCTTAAGATCGATACCAGAAAGGACTTCATGGATTATGGAAATCTTTAAAAAAAAAAAAAAAAAAAAAGAGAGATAAATGTATTGCATACCAAGCCGAATTAAGGTTTGGTTAAATAATATCAATGTCGCATTGGCATATGAATTTACAAACTTCTAATTTATTAAGAAGTGTTAAAGTCACATACCGCTCCTTCCAGGCTCTGCACATCTGGGTGATCATTGGGAGTGTGTTTTAAAATCTCTTTCAGCAACAGGGGATATTTAACCAGTCTGCTTCGTGGAATGTCAAGGAAGCTCCAGAGGTCCAGCTTGCGGCTGAATGGGGACTCCAGGCAGCGCTGGAGAAAGTCCTGTACTCTGCGGTCCTGCTTTTTCTGATCCAGGAGTGTCTTTGCTGCCAGCTGCTTACTGCAGTAAGCTTTATAAGCATTGAGGCCTGGCAACTAAAGACAAAAGAAAAAAAAAGAAATACCGTTATTATTTAGAGAACATATGCTCTATGTGTTATTTGACATAACCACAAACACCACCCAATTATACAAACAACTGTGGATACGCACCCAGTTCACAAATACGTGACCGATTTGCCCCACAGTTCCGTCTGGCCCTGTTGCCTTTGTAAGTTGTGCCAAGAGATCTGGAAGAGATAAAACAGCCTTATTAAGAAAGAAAAAAAGAACACATCTTTTACTTTAACTCTTTGGGCACCAAGTACTTTCCAAAACGACAACCCTAGAATAACTATAGTTTTAGTGTCAAGAGATTAACATTGGTAAAGTACAGTACTGTAAATTAACTGCTGCTTTCCTGTTTTTTTGTTTTCCTTAAATATTTTAATGAAAAAAAATAAAATAAAATAAAAATAAAATAATAATAATAATAATAATTCCAAACGGTTTACCTTCATGCAGAGGGATGTATGAATCCAGATCCCCAAAGATATGAGTTAGTTCTTCCTCAGACATAATAGACAGCTTCAGCATGGGATCATGGTAAGCCTAAATAAATAAATACATAAATAAATAGACCTACATAAATAACTAAAGTAAATGTGTTACACACCTTATTTATTTAAATGGAGACCTGATGAATCATGTTTATAGCTTTAACTAAGCACATCAAAACATTGTTTTTTTGAAAAGGCACAGTCATTCTTTTAATAGCTAAAATCTTGTTTATAAAAATGCTGCCAATGTTCTTGTATACATTTTATGACAATTTATTTTAAAACCACAAAATAACTGACCTTCCGGGCTAACTTGAGGTCTTCGATTAAATCTTTTTCCCCTCGTGACAGTTCAAAAATAGCCTGAGATAAAAAAAAGGGGGCAAATTGAAATCCAGCACATATCAAAAGGTAGCATACAACAGGATGAAATGTCTTTTTTTGTTATCACTTTATAAATAATAAAAATCTTTTAAACTAGTAATATTCAATAATGTGTTCCTCATTTCCTTGACTTGAACATACTTTTGTAACCAATTATCTTTAAGATCTGAAAATGTCTGCTGAAGTTGAACGTTCCATTTGAACTTGTATTTTGAATGTGTTTGTCACACATACTATTCAAATGGTCTTACTGTTTGACAGTTTTGACAATGGGTGTGATGTCTGGCATAGGAAAACTAATGGGAACTGTACACAAAGTGCTGAGTTTTTATTTTGTTATAATGGCTCGACCAAATTAAATATTAGCAGACTGACTGCAAAGTACATAATGTAACCACAACCTTTACACAGACACTGCTCAATAAAACAAAAACTAGAAGCTGAATTCCATGTACAGCATGCCGTTATTAAACAATCAATTATTAGAAATGTGTCAGTAATGGATGCCCAACAACCAACTACAAGTAACCAAAACACAGGGTTCACATTCATTCAAGGGCTTGTATTGGCATACCTCCTGTCTCTTGATTTCTTTAGCTGAAAAGTTTCCTTTCATGGAAACATCCAGAGTCTCAGACCAAAGAGTGCTGTTACACCTCTTTGGTGGGGTTGGGGCTGCAGTTTTGCTGCACGATTTCTGGGAACTACTTGGTGATTTGCCTTCCCCTCGAAACGAGATGGACTGTTAAGAGGGGGAAAAAAAAGTGAATTAGTTACTTCTATTTAACTGCAGACTAAAATGACTTTGGTTTGATTACATATCTTTGATTACATATCTAAAGCCTTTCCTTTATAGATCATTTCAACTGCCACTACACCTTTAGTTATTTTTGAAAGCATTTCACTTATGATTAATGTATGCTATTCTTAAACGACGACAAATATTATTTTACCTGGATTGTTTGTCCAAAACGCCTGACAGCGCCATTTCTTGCAGGCGAGATTAGATTAGCCAGTGATGTTACCCTTCCAAGAGGTCGAACCCGCTTGTTACTTGGCTCCTGCAAAGACAAAGACAGACTATTAGCTGCTATAATTAATACAGATTATTCATTTGTCACATATTTTACAGAACATATCAAGCCAAGTCTAACATTAAATAAATAAGAACCAAAACATGTTTTGAATAGGGGGTTCCCACTTGATCCTATAAGGAATGTTTCAGAATGGGACTGGTGGACAAGCCAATTGTCATACCCTCATGTGTGGAATTTCCTGACTACAATAATGCCCCTCTTGAACTGGTCAGGAAATTGCCCATATCCAACAGCTGTTCTTTAACATGAGATGAGCCAATGGTTCTTATCTGTCACAATGAACTACTGTCATTTCCAGAAGGTTTGACTCTCAGCTGTTAAGCAAGGGAGTATTGCACTTAGCAAATGGTCACTAACTACACTCTGTTGAACAGTGCATCTCAAGTAATGAAAGCTTTTTTAGATTTGTATTTTACATTTTCCTTGAAAGATAAACATATTGGCATATACAGGTAGAGTAGCCCAAGAGCACACAATGGCAATAAGTGTGTGTGTGTATATATAATAATAATAATACTTTTCAGTTTGTGTAAAGTTACTAGAACTTGTATTTAGATATCTAAAATGCTATTTGATCTCTTTACAGCAGTAATTAATTAGATTTCTTCAAATGGACAACCTGCATTTTAATTATATACGTTTTCTAGTTCTATTAAAAAGAAGCCATAACAAAATAAATCAAAGTGATTGGTTACTTTAATGGTAGGCTATTTACAGAAAAAAATGGGGAGGTATAGTACTTGTCACGTTAAATGAAAATCATTTTTTCACACCTTTGACTCATTACTAGGGTTCCTTTTAAGTGCTTTTAACTCTTGATAAGTAATTTGTACCATCCATTTACTCAAAACCCTGCGGCACAAAAAGGCTTACAGACCTCAAATTGTTCTTGTTTGAACAGGTAGGCTTGCGTGAGACAGTCAGAACACCTGAATTATGAAACACCAGCTGCTAAAAACAACTGGCACAGCCAATATACAATGCTTCAACAGGTCAAGACATGGCCTTTAAGACAATAGTGAAGTGTTCTCTAGTTGATGCTCAATGCTCTTTTAAAAACACACACATTCATACCTAAACTAGTGGATAAATCTCCATTGAATCCATGTGCAACCGATTATTTTAACTATTAGGCTAGTGTGTGTGTGTGTGTGTGTTACAGCAGTACAATCTATCTTATTTTAAACATACATTTAAATTTTAAAATCCTTATGACATGAACAAAACATAAATGTTGGGAGCTTTATGGTACATCTAAGAATACAGGTATATCCACTTGACAATGATATTTATGTGGTATACTATTGATGCAGGGCATCAGACATTGTAGACAGACACCACAAAGGACATTCAAGTCAAACAAAAACAACCTGCATTTGACAAAAGCCAGATTAAATCTGAAGCCATTCAGCCTCTTTGAATATAAAAACATGCCATATAACCTTTAGACTTTACTTGTCACGAATTTGCAACTCCTGTTGTAAGTACTGTGTTTGGCAAAAGTACAGAACTGTTGCTGTACAAATGTTGCACAATTCAGACTCATGTATTCGCAGTTTAGCCTACTACATGTAATGCCCCTTGATATAGAACGGCTGCTGCTGCTGCAGCAAAAATAAATAAAAAATACAGCAGACCGTATGGAACTCTGGGGTACAATAAGCAACAATGTTCTCCACATGTCTGACTCCTGGATTCAGCATTCCATTAAGTCATATGTAAAGCATTATATAAGTATACTAGTGTTTTTCAGGGATTTCAAACAAAAAAAAAAGTATCCTTAAATGTTTTATTTGCTTTTCTTTGATTTGTTGCATTGCAATATTTGCATGTACTGGACTGGGTAACAATGCTTTCAAAACGGATATATTCTATACCAGGTTAGTTCATGAAAATGATTACAGTATTCAACTTCACTGATAGATGGCGATTGTGTAATTTGATATTATTTACAAACTGTATACAATGTATATTTCCATGATGTTCTTTATTTCAAAACATCTAACGCTGTAAAAATACCATGTGAAAAAAGTATTTCAAAAAAGGAAACATTAAAGTGCTCATCAGGAAAGTTTGGAGGCAACCCAAAGAAAATCATGGAAATATTTGACACCTTAAATATCCATCCTGAGTTGGAAAGACCCTGAAAAAACAATCCACTCCCTATGTTAACTCTCTCGGAAACAGAAGAAAAAAAAAAAAAAAATCTATTTTTAGGTATTGATTAGATAGAATCCATGGGCTGTTCTCTTCCCAGGATAAATAATTTTACCCAGACCACCCAGATCAGACAACTGACTGGATATTTTGCTGCAGTATGCGGGTAGTCTGGGTTTCCACTCCACAAACCACATTTTCCCCCTTTTCAGCTGGTGTGCCTCATAAACTAACTCATATTTCTCTTGATGTGTCAGGAGTGAGCCCTCCCAATCCAAAAATTCCAGCAGAAACATAAACCCGAGTGTAATAAATGAATGCAAGTAGCAAAACACACAATTATTATTATTTTTCTTCAAATTATTTGTTAAATATTTTTTCACTGGATTTCTCACTAACCTTTAAGTTTTTTGTTTGAAAAATGAGAATAAATTCTCAAATCTTTTTAAAAGGACTGTTTAACCTAAGAGAATATTTAACAAAACTCATTAACAATATTTATATATCTACCAACTAGTGCATTTGTGCCTAGTGTCAATTTATATTTTTCTAGTTTACTAAACTGCAGTGGGACCAAATGGTAATTAACATTTGCTATTGATTACGTTTTAATGCACAACAGACAGTCAGAGGGAATGCTTTTACATTTAAATAAACAGCATTGGATTGGTTTCTGTTAAACAATAAAACTGTGGACTTAGTGGCACAAAAATAGCATTTTTTTTGGAAAGGTTCCTAAGAACAACAATTACTCATGCAAAGGTACAGGAATAAAAATATTAAATTACAAATCAGTAATGAGTTTATTCCCCACTGAAATCCACTGTCACTGACTGTAACTTGCACGCCAACACAGTGAAACACATTAGTTCCCTTCTTAGCAATTAACACAAAGGAAGGAAATCCAAATGAAAGCTAAACTGATTCTGATGGTAAATCAACCAAGAACAGACTGCGGGGGTCAACAGCAATGCTGTCTGGCTACAGCTTTAAGAGAAGCAACCTTCCTCTGGTAATAAAGACAAACTTCAAAAGATATTCAAAATCAACAACAAAGGTCAAACAAGCTTCCCATTGTCCCCCAAAATACCCAAACTTGTGGTTTTAAAATTATGCTGACATTGTTATTAAGCACTTTGAAAAAGTTGAACTAAGAGATCCACATGGTTTGTGGAAGATAAACACTACAGCAACAATCTGATCAGCAACTATGGAGATACTGAGAGTAAAGCCCCCAAACACATTTTATGAGCAATACCTGTCTGATAACCTGAGACAACAGTCATGATTACGAAAACGTTACTGATAAGAAAGTTAGAAAAACCATGTACCTAAGCAAGCTTGTACGTTTGGTACGAGATAGTCTACTTTACCTAAACCAAACGAATGCACACATACTAAAACAAAATGACCATCACAACCACTTGCAAGCTATACAAATACAATTGAAAGGACTATTTTTTAGGAACTTTTATAAACACAACAATAAAAAAATGTCTGATTTCTAAACTAAAACATTTGTTTAAAAACAAAACAAAAAAAACTTACCTCTGATTCTTTATTGGACTGGTTCTGAAAGTCTATGACTTGAAGACTCCTTTTAATAGGCAAAAGGCTTCCGATTTCATCGTAAGCCACCATCCTTTGTAAAATCCTTTAAAACGTCTTCTACACGTAAATCCCTGCTATGAAATAAATACCTCCCCCCTCCTTCTTCTTCAGAATACTTGATGAACACTCCTAGTCTCTCTGTCTTTGCGAATCAACTGCTGTGTGGCAGGCTAGAGCAAAGTACACACAACTTTAGTGAATGTGGGAGGGCTTAACAGTGCAGCTGTTTACCAGAATCATCTGTCCTCCAACTACTGACAGCTGCTGCTAGAGGGGGTGGAGGCATTTCCAACTACCCTGATAAAATGGGACTTGAGTATACACAAGACATATAGTAGCAAAATGGATTTGCCATTAACAAAACATATTCAAGACTTCTACAGATGTATACAGTACTTTCAAATTGTTTCAGAAGGGGCACTTACCAAAAAGTTTTTAAAAAAGTGTTTAATCTTTTAAAAACTGTATACAAGAATAGACATTTCCTTGTTCTGCCTTCCCCTCAGTACTGCAGTATACACAGTGTTCATTTTAGGACATCCTCAGACATCGCTGCTTCCTGTGCCAGGAATCACCCCTCCTCGAGTCAATCATCAGGTATGAGGTATCAGGCATCAGTCCTCAGTCCTCCTCGAGTCAGTCGTCAGTCCTCAGTCCTCCTCGGGTCAGTCGTCAGGCATCAGTCCTCCTCGGGTCAGTCGTCAGGCATCAGTCCTCCTCGGGTCAGTCGTCAGGCATCAGTCCTCCTCGGGTCAGTGGTCAGGCATCAGTCCTCCTCGGGTCAGTGGTCAGGCATCAGTCCTCCTCGGGTCAGTCGTCAGGCATCAGTCCTCCTCGGGTCAGTCGTCAGGCATCAGTCCTCCTCGGGTCAGTCGTCAGGCATCAGTCCTCCTCGGGTCAGTCGTCAGGCATCAGTCCTCCTCGGGTCAGTCGTCAGGCATCAGTCCTCCTCGGGTCAGTCGTCAGGCATCAGTCCTCCTCGGGTCAGTCGTCAGGCATCAGTCCTCCTCGGGTCAGTCGTCAGGCATCAGTCCTCCTCGAGTCAGTCATCAGCAGTGCTTAATTTGTGCCAGAGCTTGCCGGGGCTCAGCCCCGGAACCTCGGGGCGTGCAGTTATATTCCTGGTACCTCTAGTTAGAAATCTCATAAAATGCTTTATTTTTAAATTCTCAACACAGTTGTATGAAGTCTGCAAGTTCTTGCGTCTGAGGATGTCCTAAAATGGACACCGTATGCATATGTGGTGTTATTTCTTACGATCTTCTGCAGACTCTCACTGTTAGAGCTTTTTACAGCTCTAACAGTGAAAGTGCAAGTCTACATTATTTAATGAATGACCCTGAATTGTTTAAGACGCTTAGGATATCAGTCCAGAAGGAAACATGCAGTTCACATACTAGCTGCAGTATTACATGTTTTTAAAGAGGGAGCACTGCTAACCCATACTTGCATATGTAGGATATTTAATACTAGAATGATCCCATAAGCAAAATAACTATACAAAATAAAAACAAACTTTGTTAGGCACACCCACACCTAAGGTAGAACCAGTACTACATGGAACTGATTTAAAAAAATAAAAACAATGTTATTCCTAATCCAGTCAGCATACTGATGACATGGAAAATCCAATTAATCATTAGGAGAGGCTTTTTTTTTTTGGAGTTGAACACATAACTTGTCAATTCTGGCGACACCACCCAACTTTAATATTCTTACAGGTTTGTTCTTGCACACATTAAATAAAAACGAAAAACAAATATAAAACAATCAGTAATACAACAAAAAGTTTCAGTTTATAGGCACTATATTATAGCTTTTTACAAAAGAAGTGTAGTTCATAAGAAAGCCATAGTATAGGGACATACCGCTGGCTACACAAAATAATATTTAGGGTATTTAAGATTACCATGTAGTTTGGAATCAGATTGTGTGTACAATTATTCCAAGCACAACACTTTACATGTGTTTCTATTTCAGGTCATTTTTTTATTATATCCACATTTGTATTTTATTATTTATTATTTTTACATTTTTAAAGTTCACTGCATTGGAAAATGAGTAGGGTACATTATATGTGTTTCCAGGGATTCTGTTATTGGAGATATATTGTAAGGAGTTGGTTGCACATAGCAAACAGACTGAGATCCGAGCATGGACTTGCCTAAGGAGGACTCATTTGACATCACTGGTTGTCTGGGATGTTGGGATTACCTTACTCATGTGTAAGTAGGGATTCATGTTTTAGGCAACAAAAGTCCTGCAGCATAACAAGCAAGTCTGGTCTCATGCAAAACCACTCCTATCTGGGTAAGTGGGAGTGAAGTGTGCTAGTGTAAACTGTGGCTGAACCAAGAAGGGGTAAGCATTTACCTTCAGCCTGGGGGAATGATAACCGGAAACACATCACATGTTCAAAGAATACCTGAAGACAACAGGAATACGCATCCCCAGCAGAAGGACAATAAAATAAAGCCCTACATGTTTTCGCTAGGACTACCACATTATAACGGCTTTAATATGTAGGCCTAATGAAGATTTTCAATCAACCAAAAGTCAAGAGCAAGTAAGAATACTGACCTTCCTCTGTGTAAACACTAGTATACTTTAAATAAATACCGCAAGACCAATACTTACATAACTGTATTTAGACTTGAAAGAACCATTTTATATAGTTGAACTCAGTAAAAGAAAGGTACCTGCGCAAATTTACAACTGGTGTCAAATGTTTTTTTTTTTTTTTTTATTTTTTTTTTACATATCACAGAAGTATGATGTAATATTAACCAAATAGCCAGATCTATAACCATCAGCAGACCCCCCAATACCTCCACTTGTGATGTTGTCTGTCTCCTGCCAATTCAGCCTTGAAATAAGCACACAGAGTAAATGTGGAAAAAATCTAATATAGTTTACAAACACAGCACAGTGATTACAAAAGACCAGTGACCCGCCTCTTTTTTTTTTGCACAAATGTTTTTTTCAACAGAATTTGTACTCAGAAAAAGGGCTTAGTCTTCAAGGTCCGCATAAAACACAGAAAAGATTGTTGTAACGGGTTTATACTCCTAAACAAATCTAGTAACCTTTCTCTGAATTTTAACTAGTGTTGGCTATAAAAAGTTTAATTTTAAAGGCACTAGGCCTATATGGACGTTTTTTTTCCAAATAACAAAAAAAAAGAAAAAAAAGTCAACAGCTGGGCAGCAATCCAACAAGAAGTCCCCCAGTTTGCACATTGTCAGTATTAACAATTATTATTATTATTATTTATATCTTAGCAGACGCCCTTATCCAGGGCGACTTACAATTGTTACAAGATATCACATTATTTTTACATACAATTACATTATTTTTTCCACATTATTTATACATACAATTACCCATTTATACAGTTGGGTTTTTACTGGAGCAATCTAGGTAACAACCCACAACCCTCCGGTCAAGAGTCCAGAGCCCTAACCACTTCTCCACACTGCTGCCCTATGAGCTGGAATAAAGAAATCCTCTTCATCCAAGTCAATATCTTATTCCAACACAACAGGTCTAAGAAAGGTCTAACTCACAACTGCAGATTGATATAACAGTCTAGGGAAGATAAGTTCACCCAAGGGACTGGTAAAGTGTGCTCTGGTAGAATATTGTTACAACCTTTTGAGTAGGACATCACTGAATTTATAAAGTAAGGTATTTTAGGGTTAGAGGAGATCTATGTTCTGCCATGAACGGATATGCTTTATTTGTTTTCCATGCAGGGCCTCAACTCAAAATCCTGTCATAAGGTGTCATCCTGGATAATATATTTTGAATTACAAAATAATAATAATAATAATAATAATATAAATAAAATGGGGAGTGATGGTTACAAGGTTCCTATTATGCACGATAAAATGTACAGTAACTTATGAGTCCAATTGTTCTTCCTACCATCTACCTACATGACTGCACCCACACCCATACTTTTAAGGTTGACAAACACTGTCTTAAGGAAACCCTTGCTGGTTGCTACCAAACACTGAAGGTAGTGCAGTAAACACTCTTCCAGTTAAGCAAACAAACTATGAATCAGGTAATGCCTTGAAACACTTGATAGCCAATCACATGAAGAAATGGAAGAACAAATCTCAAAGGACTTTTTACTTTTAATAGCACTATACTATATAAATAAACCAGCATTTACAGTCACTTTCAGTTAGTACAGGATAATAGGTGAATGCTACCAGGCGCAACTTATTGAATGTTTGTATGTTGAGGGATTTAAATAAATATTGCTTCGTTTGCTTCTTTAGCATGCCGATTGAAAATCTCATCATTTCTAACCTGGTGAATGAATTTAAGACAAATATGTTAATATGTATATATTTTGAACTGCAATTGTGGTGTTTTCCTAATTATAAACAATGGGCTCTGTTCACAAACATTTTAAGCTGTTTTTTGAAGGGTGCTTTTAAACTTAGAATAAACTAATAAACCCTCTCTGAAACTTGATTTACTATAATTAGTCAAAATGGGCTTAAAGAACATTCCTTAACAAAACATTACAATGTTTAAAGTTTTGTGAATGGGCTCAAGTTGTTCATCTCACATTCTTGAACAAAACGGTACACCCATTAGTAATAGGGTTACAATGTATTTTTTTTTTAATAATTGTTAAAATGTTTTGCCATGGAAAAATTGAGCTATATTGTGAGGCTGCTCAGTATCTTTCTTTAAATCTTGAGGTTTCATTAGACTCGGATAATGCCGGAGTGTCTGGAGTATCTGGGAAGGTCGTTAGCAAGATCTTGATTAACTGGTTTGGCAGATTGAAACTGACGAGACAAGATTAGGGAGTATCACCCTCACCTGTACCAAAACCAACTGTAGTGGTC
Source organism: Acipenser oxyrinchus oxyrinchus (assembly GCA_030684275.1). NCBI lineage: Eukaryota > Metazoa > Chordata > Actinopteri > Acipenseriformes > Acipenseridae > Acipenser > Acipenser oxyrinchus. Next base: position 15,618,844 of record CM060256.1, on the reverse strand, counting down.
CAATAATTACTTTTGTTTTTATAGTAAGTTCCAGGAGTTCAGTGGACTAGGACTTAATTATGTTGTGCATCCACAAGAACAAAGTTTTTTTTTTTTTTTAAAGGCTTTGAAGTACTGATGTAATAATTGTGAAAGAAATGTCTTATTCTTACCTTAAAATCAAAACTGCACAGACTAACAGCATCATCGTCATCTTTCTCTCTTCGTTTTCTTTTCTGGAAAGGAAGAAAATAATGTAACATTAAAACAGATACTGTAGTTATTCAGTAAGGAAAAATAAACCATGAAAAATAAGTCAGTGTTATATTAATTTATTTTCTCAATAAAAGGGTATATTAGCAAAAAAAAGTATTTATGGTTTTAGCAGTTGTATACTAAAAGAAAGGGAAATCTAAGATAAAACACATCAGGGGTTTTCAAAATATCTGCTTACTTACCTGGCAATAATCATGAGAGAAAAAACAGGTTATTAACCAGGTTGATTTCAAAGGCTTTCTATTGCAAACCATAAGATGATGCATCAGGCAAGTAATCCATAGACTAGGTTTGGGCTGTTTTGTGAAGGTCTTAAATAATCCTTGCTTAAAATGCAAAGTCAGGAAAGTAAAATTGAATTAATTATTTGAAAGCAATTTGAAAAGCTGTGCTTTGGTACAAGAATGTATTGGTCAGTAAAACAATAAATAAAACAGATCTAATGACCAAGTGAATCAGAATCACCTTTTATTCAGGATTAAAAAGGAGTGATGTTACATTTAAACAAGCAAGGACAATTTTTTGACATCTCAGTGGTTTTCTCTGCATCCTCTAAATCAACATCATTTCGTAAACACAATTGATTCACATGGTCATTTTTTTGTGGAATAAAATAAAAACCGAAGAGATTATTAAAAAGATTAGAAAAACCACAGGAAGGAATCACTAAACTCCTACAACAAAGCCACATTACCTCAAGAGTGAAGTAATGCTGTATGGACTAAGCCAGAGCACACACCCTATTACAGTCCCCAAAATACAGGAAACCCTATTTTAAATCAAATTCAATTTCTATATTACTCTACTGGTAATCACCAGCAAGGATCTTGAAGAGGAAGAATGTAAAGGAGTTGCTGGCAAGAGAAAGTTGCTGGTTTGAGAGATGAATGATGCCAATCATGCCACCCTTAATAAAGCATTGGTTGTTGGGTAGATTATAAGATTATGTAGTTGGGTAGGTAGGAAGGATATTTTAAATATCTTTCTGAACAAAAAGTACAAGTTAAACAAGAATGAAAATTACATTTTCTGTTCAAGTTTACACATTGAAAACTGTACTGGGAGTACTTTGACTGTAATACAAATATGGGAGAGCAATAACTATCTGGGGTAAAACAGATCAGCTATTGGCCAGACAAGGTTTCAAGAGGTCCAAGAAACACTGATATCACCAGACTGGAGTCAAATAGAATTATTACACAGCTGTGTAATTGCAGTTGTAATTATAACATATAATTGATCAACTCAAGAACTCAACTTTAAATAAACAGCAGCTTTACTTCACTACCTGTTTTGGAAAGCCGCTATCTTTAGATGTGAGCGAGACAGCAGGGATAAAAAAAAGAAAAAATGTTTCAACATTTTTCTACTTGATTGCATTTTTAAGATTATTAAAACTAAAAATGGAAACCACATTTTTTTACTGGAAACCAGCCAGTGTTAAAAAAATTCCTACCTATAAAGTTTTGGCAAAAGAGGATGCATTTTAAAATCTCTGCCGGCTCATCAACATCAGATGACTCCTAATTGAAATCTAGAAACCTTTCAAACCATAAAGAACTGATTATAGGGAAAAGTATAAACTGAAGCACACAGTCTAGATAGAAAGCCAACTGTTTATCTAGCTTTTGAAAATATGACACTTGTATTAAAAATTAACAATGTATACAAACAAATTCCAATGTATTATTACAAGGAAAAGAAGAAATACCGTAAAGACTACAGTAAGTAAACTTGCTGGCAAGAGGTTTTTCATGGTAAATTATTAAATGAATGCATTCTTATGTATGATTTGGCTTTATGTAACCACGCTTTGCTTCAAGAACTTGACTAGAGAAGTGAATAGCTGTGGTAACTGCTAAATTCCAAACTGGTCTCATGCAAAGAATTAGTTCCTAAATTTACTTTACACAGCTTGGTACTATTAATGACACTGTTCAAATAAAAATTTGCAGGTGTGGAAGTTTAACAAAATAGAGCTTACCTTTGTTTTGTTTAATGTTCTTATTACTTCGATTAATTTCTTTAGGCTCGTATATGCAGCAGCAATTGTAGCATGAAAATTATTTTAAGCATCTCTCCTCAGAAATTGTAAACAAAATATCTACATCAAACATGGTTGTGCAATAATTTACTCTGACAATGTTTTCCTGACCTCAAGGAGAGCCACAGTAGTCATGTGCAAATTGACCCCTTAACGATCAGGTGGACTTGCACGAAACTCAGGTACCACAGAGATTATTGACAAAGACTAAACAACACATCAGTTATGTAAAGGCCTTCTGCAGAACCCGTGGCTAAAATAGCCATTTTAAATACTAAATCTGTATATTAAATTAATTGACTCTTGCATTACACATTTTGTTGGTGATGTTACTGCAGCTCAGAATAACTACCCAGCCCAGGATTGTTTGGAAACCAATAAATATCCACAGGGATAAACAGATGCAATTTAGAAGTAATTTTAGGTACCATGTACAAAACACTACCCTTTTAGACCAAGTGAATTATACTCTGTTCAAAAATAGTTAAAATTACGGAAAATAATGATACATAACCCCCTGCAATACACACTTGCATAATAGCACATATGAAAATGGATTGTTTTGTGGACAACCTTGCATGCAAGCAGCATATTTACATACACTTTTATAACACGTTTAGCAATAAGCAAAATGCCTTGAAATGGTCTCCCCTTGTGTAGACATGGGCTGTAGCCATCATTTACTTTAAGTACACAATATGCCACAGTAGACAGACTTTAATAGTTAACTTCTTTAATTATTTGTTAATTTTAAAAGAACACTTTGCTTTAAGCAACTGTCTTCATATTCAACATCAACTACATTATGAACTACAGTTGTACAAGAAAAGAGATGTGTTCAAAGTCAAGCTGGTTTACTGGTAACTATTGTTTACATTATTTTATTTTGTTTAGCCCACCTTATCATAATCCATGTATTATGGTGCCCTTTGATAATTAGTCTACAAAAAAATAAAGATTACTTGCACTTAAAAGTTCTTAGCAAAACACTGATTACCAGTTTAAAAACAGCCAACTGTGTTTAAATTTATTTTTATTATTCATTTAGTGAAAAGGGGAAGGCAATGATGTCCATTATCTGTTTTTTTTTAATTGATTAATTGCTGTTTGAAATAACCTCTGAATGAGCATTAAGTAGACACATTAAGTCCTTCTGTATAAACAATTATAATCAGCCTAACTTACATTGAACTTGCACTGCTCCAGACAATTACATGATAGTCAGTGATGTCTATACTTTGCTTGTGTACACAGCACTTATCAACACATTCATTTCTAGAATGCAAAATCGATACCAGGCCTCTATTAGTGTTAGCAGTGATCTCACACCATACTGACTTCCAGTGGGTAGACACAAGGCAGGCTTGGAGGTGGACAATTCAGACCATATTAGCCCTATTGACACCTCACCTGATACCTGTTTTTGCATTAATTACTCTAAAGCTATTAGATCAATACAAAAGATTTTGAGATTTTTAATGCCTTCTGAATACCCATCTCTGAATATCCCTTAATTGTTTGGAGTAGTGTGTTTCACCAAGAGAAATCAGGAGAAAACAATAAAATGGACAGAAAGTAATATTTGCCTCTGGTTCTGTACAAAGTTTGCACAGCTCAAAATGCTAGACATGACCTGTCAGATTTTGAATAGTTTTGTACATGACCATTTTTTTCTTCTAGTACAAACTTGCATGGTATATTTTACATGTTATTTTTGTAGCCACAAAGTTCCAGAAGAATTTTGATTTTTAAATAAAATGTTCAGTGCTTGTTGGTAGCTGATTTGAACCAAATTTGACAAAAGGTAGCTGATTTGAACCAAATTTGACAAAAATTTTAAATATAGACCCAGCTAAAGTTAGACACTTCTTCGATATTCAGATGTGACTGAAACCTGAAGTTAGATGTATTCATTATTTAGTGTTTATAGTTTAACTGATTATTTGGGATAAGAGCGCTTTCTGAAGCATCATGTATATATGATGTAATAAATCAAAAGTAACCCCCCCCTCACGTTTATTGCCGTTGCTCCCTTCACTAAAAAGGCATTTTTTTCATAAAATAATGATATTCAAATTAATTTCTTAGACAAACGCTGTGCCACTTAACCACTTCTCCTACATGAAAGTACACACGCCACACAAAATATTGATACCACATTTATTGCCCTTGCCCTGGGAAGAGGCCCCCAAAATGACAGGTAAATAAGCTGGCCCTCGACAGTAAAAAATATTTTTTTCATAAAATAATGATATTCCAATGCCTTTCTTAGGTAAACAAGCCACTGTGCCACTTATCCATGTAAAAAATAATAGATGTGTCTCTTCAGTGAGTTACAGGAAAACAATTCCATCTCAGGTTTCTGTGACAGTTTATAAATTACTCGACCTTCGGTCTCGGAATTTATGATGTCACAAAAACCCTAGATGGAATTATTTTCCTGTAACTCACTGAAGCCCAACTATTATTCTATTATATACAGTATATATATATATATATATATATATATATATATATATATATATATATATATATATATATATATACACACACACACACACACACACACACATACACAGTATATATATATATATAGACACACACACACACACAGTATATATATAAACATTACATTAGTTCTTTACTCACCAAAGTGAAATCCCAGTTCGGCCCTGGAGTTAGGAAGGTGAAAGAGCTTCCTCGTCGGAGTGGAGGCCTGGAATTGAGAGCACTGTGTAAGTCATTTGCCAATGTTCCCACATTTTTCTGTCCTACCAAAACAGTGTATCATTTCTAATACATATGCATAACCAATGCCAGGCCTCTGTTCGTGTCCATGGAGATCACACTCCATATGAACTGTTTAAAATTGTGAAAACCCTTTCTTTCTTAGTATCAAATTTAATTATAATAGTTTTAAAAACAAGACAATATGTTACACTGCATTACATGTATGTAATGAGAAGAATACTGGGTCAAAATTCTAGTAAGATAATTTCTTAATGCGTTTACATTTTACTGTCTACATAGCTCTAGTATTAATAAAACAGCTAAAATATTTTTAATTAGTTCACACGAACACAACATACCAAAGGCTGAGCATTGCAAAATGTGGTGGTGTTTTTGGTGGCTTAATATCCAAATGACCAAGTATCAATACTGAGCCATCTCTAATTCTGTAAAACTAAATGGACTGAGGGTGGTCTTCTCTCTATCTATAGATATAAGAGAACCCTACATATAAGGTCAGATTGACAGGTGCTGCAACAAGAAGAGGTCGTTACTGAGTAAGAGTGTTTCATATAATGGATTTACAACAACTGTTCCAAGCTAACTTTACAAAGTTTGTGCAGTCAAAGGTACCATAGGACAATTATACAGCTGTGGTTTAAAAGCAAAACACAGTATCACATTGTCTGAACATACTGCAGGAAAGACAAAATATGTTGAGATATAACATGAACAAAGTCAGCCAGCATTTTCTTAGTCCAGTCAGAGTTACTGTACTTTCTCCAGAAATGCTTGGGCCGGTTCCTCAAAGTACAATTTTAAGCCCTATAGCAGGGGTGCCCAATCCTGGTCCTGGAGAGCCGATGCCCTCCTGGTTTTTGTTCAAATTGTACACAAAATTGATTAATTGGACCAATTAAGCGTCTAATGAAGGCTTGATTGGTCCAATTAAGTAATTTAGGGCACAGTTGCAACAAAAGCCAGGAGGGACATCGGCCCTCCAGGACCAGGATTGGGCACCCCTGCCCTATAGTATTCAAATACGGTCAGCTACAGTCAACTGTACCTATAGGCATCATTTGATACAAAAATAAAACAATAACCCTTAAGTTTCATAGCCTCTCCTAAGAGGTGTTATGCATGAGAATTCTTGATAGCTCACAATTTGTGGTGCATAAAGACTACTTTCGACTTGAAAGTCCCACCCCTAATGCCATTTTATTTTATTTACCACTGTTATGTAGAAATCACACTGTTCTGTACAGGAATACATTATATGAACTTTGACTGAGCTGGATGAACTAGCAATACTGAGTAAACAAAGGTAAGGCAATGTAATTCTTATCAACTTAGTCATAGTTCCTGCACACACGATGAACATTACCCTGCCTTAAGAATAGGTAAGCTTTACCACTTTGTTAATTGTTCACAAGATAGGCCTAACCGATGTGGTACAGATCACGTAGATCATTTGCTTTTATAGTAGTAACCGAATGACACACGAGGTAAACACAATATAAATTCTTGGTCAATTCCTCAATACGATTGGGCCATTTTCTTTTTCACTTTCTTACATTAGAATGCACTGTAATTATTTAGGAATTTGGAAAACTTTAGTAAAAAAACATAACAGGATCATTCTATAAATATCTTGTGTATTATAAAGTTTGGGCTTTTATAAGTACAACACACTGGCAGATTAAATGGAAAAATCTTCGAGGGATAAATCATGTTGAGCTGGATTTAACTAGTTTTAGGGTGGCATCAGCCAACATAAACTTTCTCAGGAACATTTAATGAAATGTCCTGACATTTCTTGTGGTTGGTTATTGATGTTATTTTTAAGGACTTTCCACTTGCCAAAATTAGAAAGTAAATCAGTATATCAATGTAATGGTACTTAATGGATTACTTAACTGTGTTTATTATCTTCTTGTGCTTATTATTAGTTGTGTGCTTTAACTTGGTTCCTTGATTTAGCATAAAACAAACTAGCACAGTTTTAAAGGTATAAATAATTTAAAAATGTGTAACAGGTTACATCCATGTGCAGATGATATTAGTGCTGCAACAATAATTTGAATAGATAAATGTGAATTTTGCATTAGTAATCAATTCACTTTTTTATCATGGATTAAAAACCACACTTAAAAAGCACCATTAGGCTAAAGTACATTTGTGTCGCATTTTGGTATTGTAATGCATTACTTGTTTTTTTTTTTGTTATACTGGAATAATAAAGCAGATTCAAAATACTCAAAAGTATGCACTGTCTACATAAGTATCCTTGATGTATAAACTTACCACTAAGCAATATGCTGTTAAGAATCAGAATAATCAAATAGATTACAATTACAAGACTGATAATACAACTCTAAGTAGGTCATGCAAGTAAAGTTGCCCAAGCCTCTGGAGAATTCAGATTTATTTTCTGTCTCAGTTTTTACTATTTTTGGCCCATTAATTTACAATTTCAGACATGTATTCAAAATGTTTGAAAGATATGGACAAAAATCCCACCTGGATAAAAAAAATGCATGGTTGTAACAATCTTATCTAAAATGGTACAAAGTAAACTGATAATAATGACTCTGCTGCCTCCTAGTGGTTTATTAAACAAAGAAAACGGTTTGTAGTGCAGTTCTGAGAGGCACTTCCCAAGCCTAGCATGTCCACTGTCGATTTATACACAGCCAGTGTTTAGTGGATGCAAGACGAGTATATTCCAGCAATGAAGCAGTGTCATGAATCTTTAGATCTTTGAGAAATCATAACATGCAGAGTACAGAACCATCTCAGATTAAGATAAAATGTGTTGTCTTGCACATGTATTATTTATTTATTTATTTTGTTACTTTATATTTTTCGGCTTTATTGGACTAGTGTTTCAGAAGTTAGTGTGTCAGTTGTAGGTTTTGTCAAGATCAATTTGACTTGAGCTGGAGACTGGATCTTGCAAAAGCTTTTATTGCTGCTCCCTATAAATATCATTTCTCGCTCAAGCAATTTTCAAGTTTTAATTCATTTCAATGAAAAACTTGTTATTCAATCACTATGTTAGGTAATGTAGTCGTTCAAATTAGTAGTCGGGACAGACCCAACCTAACAATCTTATAAACAAAAAATAAAACACATCTGTTTGCCAATTCTGTTCATGCCTGCTAGCTGCTGACCACTGGAATGTGTATAATGAGTATCCAATTTAAGATGACAGGCACCATGCTGTAGCTAGATGAAGACCAGGAACAAAGTGTGGCTAAGCAAGTTACAGTAACAGGGAGACTGTTAGTGTTTCAGCATTTGCATGACAATATTCTTTTATTTGTTAAAAGGCAAGAGTAGGCTAACCTTTTTCATATCATGTTGGTAAAGCTACAAACATCAAACACAATATATTATTATTTATTTTTTAGCAGACGCCCTTATCCAGGGCAACTTACAATTGTTATAAGATATCACATTATTTTAACATACAATTACATTTTTTTACACATTATTTTTACATGCAATTACCCCTTTATACAGCTGGGTTTTTTACTGGAGCAATCTAGGTAAAGTACCTTGCTCAAGGGTACAGCAGCAGTGTCCCCCACCTGGGATTGAACCCACGACCCTCCGGTCAAGAGTCCAGAGCCCTAACCAATACTCCACACTGCTGCCCTATACAAAAACTGAATGTTATTTAATAGAAGCAATAGGCCACAGGGTGAATAAATGGTTGTTACTAGTGATAGGAAAAGGGAAGACTAGAACCAATGGTTTGCCAAAAGGTTAACTGATCCAAATCACATGCAGTGCTTCATGCTCTTTAGTGCCATCTAATGGTAGATCTACCCAATGTCTTTGAAGTCAAGGAATTACTATGTAATGAAACAATCAATAATGACATTAGGGACAACTACACTATTAGTTTACAGAAAAGGCACTGACCATTCACTGTTTACCAATGTGACAAAATGATGTGTAGAGGTGAAGACAACCTTGCCTCTTAGGTAGTTTATGGTTTTCACATTAGATACAATATGTCACTAGGTCAGCATTCAGTATTTAGTTTTTCAGTACATGCAAACACCTGTGCATGTGGACTGCATTAATTCAGCCAGAAGATACTGGTGACCCTTACTAATTGGTTAACATTCAGACATTTCGTTCAAACAAGGGGGGCCTACACTACAGTAGCTTGAACTAAGCAGTGTGCAAGGGATTCCAATTTGGGGCCGGAGACCAGAAGATCATTTCAGGCGAGCCGCAGCCCACTCTCCCGACCTACCGCCTGACAAGTCAATGTTACCCAAGCTGGGGGATCAAGTAACAACATTTACATGAACTCTGCTGGTCTTTTATTTCTTTTGCAACACTCTTGAAGTCAGCTCTATCATGCATTTATATACTGCCTTACTCACTTACACCAAAACAACAAAAAGGGATGATTCCAAGGCGAATAGCATTTTTACATTTCTATGGATTCATTCAGTAGTCAGAACACCTAATGTCATGGGGGCCCACGAGTCAAGAAGGTTTCAGGACCCCTGCAGTGAAGATGGAAAAGGAAGAAACCCAAAGACGTTCTACTGCAAAGCAGGGGGTTGGGTTACTGACTTTTGTGGTCAATAAGTCTTGCATACTAACCAACCTAATGCATAATGGGCACTGTATGTTCAATTAACTGCTTACCCCAATAGTCTGATTAATTTGAACAATATTTTTGTTTGGAGGGGAAAGGCAGGCTGGCACGACATTGGATATGTATGTCCCACAGTGGAAAACACTGTTGCGTTCACTGCCTGCTATGCCCCAAACTTCTGAAATGTCAGTCAGCATGGAATCAATTATGTTTTCAAAAGACCTGCAATGTTGATATATAGGTTACTTTGGCCTAAATGTACCAACCAACAGATTTAATTCGTATTATGTACCGTAGATTCAGCAATATTTGAAACGCTACAGGTAACCTGTTTGATTGAATGCAGGGGTAATATAAAATATAAACTACCAGTATGACATATTAATAAATAGGCCTCTTAACCGAACACGTCTCAAGTCTGGTGTGTGTGTGTGTGTGTGTGTGTGTGTGTGACTTGAGCATGTTGTTAAATGACAACACACAACGTCAAGTGGAGGAAAACGTTCTGCGTTTTCATTGCATGTCAGAAGACCTTTATTACGACGTTTTGTTTGCAGGCTAGTAATCATTCCTTACTCACCGCTTTGATTTGCAGCTTTCTGGGCTGGTTGATTCAGAGTTGATGGAGGAATTTCTTCTCTTGGATCCAGCTTTCCGTTTCGGACTCTCTTTCACTGACTCTTTAATTTGGATCTGGGGATCCGCCGTGTCCTCCATTTACAAATACACAGCGGGATCGATATGACACAAAAACAATTCTAAAAACAAAAAATGGAAGTGTAAGTGGTTATTATTACTTTGTATTGTTTTCAATGGGCAACATTAAGGAAGACACAATTCAAACCGCTGCCAAAGGAAGTTTGAAAATGGCGGAAACTTGAAAATCCACCAATCAGGAACGAGTGACGAGTCTGGTTGCTTAGAGAACGAAGCTCCGAGAATAGTGAATGGGAGGGGCATGAATTAATAAGAACAACAAAACATAACGGTGGGTGAAGGTATCACTTTCACTGGAACGGATTAGACTTAGATTTAGAGGCTTTTGCTTATTTTTATTGTTCTTCTTAAACTGCAGTGAAATGCAATAGTTACCGGGGTTTCAGTTCAGTAATTCTGGGTAACAACCAGTGGTGTAGTCCTAAATCCAAAAGTACCGGAACGCCAACAAAATATAGATTTCTTAAACAAAAATTATACAAATTCCCGTTTTATTTGTTCATTGAGCTTGCCTTAGTCAGTGCTGCCAGATTGGCATTTTTCCAGCCAAATGTGTCTTGTTTTGAAAGCATCTTGCGGGTTTAGTGATTTTTTTATCGTGTACGTTCTTGTTCTATTCCTTTCGATGAGGTCATCACCAGCGCAGAACTTCAATCACCACAACGTTCTGTATTGTATAGTACATCACGTTCTCCCCGTTTTTTTTTCTGGAGCTCTGCATCCAATAAAATTACGAATCACACAAACGCTGTTATTTTTTATTCGTTACCAATTTCAGAACTGTACATTTACAATTGTTTTTCGGACCTACCGCATTTGATCTCATCAGATTAAAAAAAGCGGTTCTGGTACTGAAAATTGTGCTTTTGTAGTATATATTACATCTTAAATGTAAGTGCGGTTTATGGCTGCTTTAAAAAACACAATTTGGCTACTTCTTCATTAGCATTGTTACTAAAGACACTGTTAGCCCTATTAATCTTTAGTACTGTAGTTTGTAATCGAAGTTCCTAATGATCTCTTCATTGCACCACAAGGACGACTGACTGAATCGTACAATTGCGCGGGAATCAGGAGATGTGTGTGTCTTGACTCTGCAAACATTTAAAATACGTGCCGGTTAATAACGGAGACTTCGATTCAAGTACCATCAGCAGTGGTGATCTGACAATCTAAGCTACCCAAAGTACGCATTTCCACACAAAATTCGCATGCCCATAAATCCGAGCTACCATTTTCGCTAAGTTATAATATAATATTGCTACTAACTATAGATAGGAAAGCATGTATGGGCGATCCAAAACCGGTGTAGCATGAAAAAGTGCCCCCCATGAGATAGCACACCCCCTCTGATCGATCTTAACTCGCAGACGCATCGCAAAGCATCACCTGACAGCATATAAGGGGGACGGAGAATTGTAATCGGTTCCTTCGCATTTTTTTTTAGTAATTAAAGAGCCAGAAGGACGGTACACCAATTTAAAGTGAAATTGTGAGTGTTGTGTTTTTGTTTGTTTGTAATTGTCTTGTCTTGACGTTACCAGACAGTTAACACAGTTCCGGAGCTGTCGCCAGGGGGCAGCACGAAACCGGACAACACTGCACCTTTGTCACGTAACCTGTATCACCCACCACGAGCACTACTGCACGCACCCAGGACTGGTGACCGTGTTAGTGCCTACTAAACACACCCAAACGAAACTGTAGCTGCAGTTTTTCACAACAGTCTAAAGTTTCATGCAAAACATTATTCGTTCAACAAAAAAAAAAAAAAAAAAACTTCAAAGTTCCCCTATAATATACTTACTTTCAAATAAAAACTACTCGTACTCCTGTTGACATTAATTTAATTTTTCATTTTATAAACATACTATACATTTAGAGAAAAAAAGATATTTGAAAACTATATGAATTTCAGTAGGGTTAAAAAGCTATTTTCAATTAAAAGGTGTTAAGGCATTGTGAATAGGGCCCATTATTTCTTCTGTTAAAATGGTTCTGCGAACAAGGTTTTTGGACAATAATTAAATGTGGGATCAAGTTAGCATACAACCAACTGGCATCCTTTGCTGAAAAATAAAGCAGATGTCTGCACTCCATTCCCTAACAAAGTTTATAAAAATAATACAAAGGCAACCAGAAACCAATAGCATTTTAATATTTGTGCAGCGATAAAGAGATTCACATATTAAAATGAGAGCTAAGGCAGATCAACAGTCCATTGAGGCACATTTCCACATTTAAAGACGCCCTGTCCTGGTGCAGCTACTGTGGGTGTGGTCTCTATGACAGCAGACATGGTTAGAGGCTCCCAGTTCCTGCTGGTGCGGCCAGGATTTTCCTCACTGGATATGGAAGAAGGTTCTTTCTCTTGACCTGAAGAAGCAGCCATAACATTCTATATTTACAATCAATTGCATTCTTCTTCAGAACTGGAATATGGAATCTTGCAATGCAGTCATTTTATTCAATACTACAACCAGCAACAATAAGGATGGCTGCTGTTCAAGCATTGTCCATAAGAGAGCGCACTCCTTATAAGCCTTTCCATTACAGCTGTACAGCTTGTATTTGTAGTTAAAGCTATAGCCACACCCTGACATTTTCAAATTGTTATAATAATAATAATAATAATAATAATAATAATAATAATAATAATAATAATAATAATCCCAGAACCTTTAGGGGTGTCCTTTGAAGAGGTACTCTGTCCAGGCGGTAGCCTGATTCTCTTCACCGAATAGTGGTCTGAAAACCATCTCTCACTACAAGCATGTAATTGTTCCCCTGATAGAAACCTACAATGGAAGTGTATTAAAATGAATTGAATACTTTCACTGCACTTTATTTTTTTACACCGTAGAACCACAACTGCAACAGAAACAGGGAAGGTAAACATGCGGTCTGAATATAATCAGCTGGTACTAAAGCAAAGGGACATTTTAACACATTCACATTTCGTCTTTATCCTCTTTTAAAGTTAACCTCTGCCGTTAAATATCTGTGTGGCAAGATGGCTGCAGTGGTGACGTCATACCCGGAAGAAGACGCAAACACACAGCAGCTGGGGCAAAACCCGAGACGCGAATGCACTCGGTTTCTTTATTAAATAATACTGAAATCAAAGGTTTTTACACAAACCACAAAACAAACAGGGACAAGGGCCAAACAAACCAGACAGACAAACAAACAAGTAAGTGTCGTGCTGGCTAATCCTGCACGTTTTAGCAATTGTTATTTTTAATTTCTGTCTCCGCTCTTTCTCCCCGTACCTCCTCTCTGTACACCCAACCCCAAGTGGGTGAAAACATGCTGCTTTTATGCAGTTGTACCGAGTCTCGATTGCTAATCAATCATTCAATTGGAATCTCGGTACAACTGCACATTAATTAATTAAGTGCAATCTCGTGACACTCAATATACACATTTTATCTGCACGTGAAGTGATGTGCAATCCTCGTGCCTAAATACAAATCTACATTTGAAACCACTCGTGTTACACAGACCAATTTATATCCCGTGTACCAATGACTATACACCAACATTTAACACACTACATGCAACATATAAACAAACAATACGCACGAGGCGGGGTCACACTGCCACAATCTGTTACCTGTTTGTCTGTTTCCTATCAGCTTTGCTCAATCCCTGCTCCTTCTGATTGACAGAGTTTCTCGCTATCCTGGATAGTTGTGTTTTGTGGTGGTTAGGAGGTGGTAACCCGTGAGGTTTGCGAAAAGGCTCTTCAGCCTGTGAAGATACCAATATTATAATTGTTACTTGCTAAATCGTTTCATGCTAAATTGTTTCAAAGAGTAATTATTTTCTAGCAGCTGCTCAATGCATGAAGTTCTTTTAATCACTAATTACAGAATATGAGACTTCCTCACATAAATTGTTTCACTTGCATGCATACAGTGTACAGTATACTAAGTCATGAAAATAAGGAACATAAATGACTATTCACATTTCACTGCAATATTAAACAATTGTGAAAAACAACACTGCAACTGTATTCAAACAAGAGAATGGTAGAAATGATCCCAGTCATTTATAAAGTTCAGCTTTAAGCTGAAGACAAAACCATTTGCAGTTAAGCCATCAGCATTAGACCTATTCTTAAAGAATCGGATACATGTAATACCCTTACATTTGAGAATGAATTTAAACAATCTAAAATCTCCTTAATAAGAAAACTAAAATCTTAATTTATCACTGTTTCAGAACAATGGGTTTTGTTCCAAAAGTGAAGTTAATATACAGTACCTTGTTCAAGGAACCTGGGGTAAGATATTTCATTGGACCACTCTTCCCTTCCAAGTCATTAAGGCCCAGAAGTGGATTATTGGCAATAATCAATGAAGTTTTATCTTGCCCTTGGTTTGATTGCCCTTGAAACCGCTGATACTTAGTAGTGGGTAGATTCTCAAATTTGGACATCTAATGCAAAGGAAACATGTCCAACTCAATCAAATCTTGAATGCCAATCTATATGGTAGGTTTGTAAGAATTGTAAAAATCACAATGTTATCTCAATAATAATAATAATAATAATAATAATAATAATAATAATAATAATAATAATAATAATTTTAAAAAATTACATTTATATATACGTTTCAGTTGCAGCATATGATAAAGTAAGCTCTTTGGATTTGCAGCAACGTTTGAATGAATGACATTGCTTTAGTGTTTTACTGTAGGCCCCTAGAACAATATACCAAGTGTGCATGGCCGTCACTAGCTATGAGGACACCGAGGTTCTGTCTTTGGTTGGTTTTTTGCATCATCAATGCTGATGCTCTTGTTAAAATTCTGGTAAAGTACAAAAGAATCCTTAATTTTCTCTGTTGGTTTGCTGTGTAGCAGATTTGGAGGTTGAATAGTAAATAACAAGCAGTCATATAAATACTGCCAGCTAGAGCTTGAAACCTAAGTTTGACCTCGGAAGAATGTCAGCTCTAGTTACGACGCTGCAAGTATACAAAAACAGGGTGTGAAAAATCTTTCTTTCTCATCAGGATGCCTCTAACGTAGGTGTCGTATGCAATCTAAAGAGAAACACAAATATCAACTGTAGTTATGAATAATGACTTACATTAGTTCTACCGACTTCTGACCCACTTCTGACTCTAACGGGAGGTCCCAACCAGACCACGTTCCAACCAGAACCAGGTTTTCAAATGCTTTGTATATTATTATTACAAGCATAACATTAGGCCAGGCAGAATAATTAAATCATCCCAGTTCTTAGTGTCCTTTAAATCAGCTAACTATAGTTTGTTACCTGTAATGCCTGAGGAATTGTGGAGTCCAGTTGTGTCTGTTTGGATTTGGAATTGTCTCTCAGAATTTTCCAGATGTCTTCACAGTCCACAAAACCTGTTTAAAAAAATCTAAGTAATAGAAATGTCCCTGCTAAGGATATAAATAACAGATGACATATTTCAGAACCATGAAAAAGCAGGCTAACAGTATGTGAAATAGATATTTAGTTTTATCAGAAACTCAGGTACAGATTTATCAAAATCAGACAAGTGGTTCTCGAACCTCCACATATAGAATTCAATAGCGCGGCCAATTAGGTGTCAATGTAATATGTGGACTAGCATGTCAAAGTTTAAACTAAGAGAAATAAATACTTTTTAAAGGTATATGGTAATTAGACAAGACAACAAAGCAGTGATGTTGTCAATGCATTGTAATGCTATTTAATTACCCATATAGCAACATGATTAATTGCCATTGTTTGGTAAATGTATCCATGGAGTTGACATAAGGTCAAAATTAGACGCTAAATAGTAAAAGTGCTGTATCATGTATTATATGGTTAATTGTGTAAAACGTAGTTAAATGAACATTAGCTAAACTGAATGGCTTGATATAAAAGGTTAACTGTAATCCACAGTTCAAATGAAATAAAATATTTATGGTCCTTCTTTTTGTGAGTGCTGTTTTTTCACCTGATTCTCAAATGATTTACTGGCCTGTTCTTATGAAAAAATTAAGTCACATTTAAATAACTGCTTCCTGAAGCAAAACAGAAGCAATTGTCATGTTTAAAAAAGTCACAGGACTCGGAATAAACCAGAAAATCGTATTCAGCAAAATAAAACCAACACACTATAGACTATTAATATCAAAAATGGCAATTGTTTCAAAATAAACATGTGAAATTCATCAAACAATGCTTTAGAAAACATTAAAGATGATACGCCACACTCAAACAAAGCACTAACAGCCACAAGTCTGTATGATACAGTAACCAACAATTCTGTTTGGATTCTTCCACGTTGTCATTTTATTCAAGCAAATTGCATGCGCAAGGTGCTACATTTTATGGATTGACTGAACATATTCTCTCGGCTTTCATTGGTTAATCGGCTCTGGCAAACTAAAGAATCTGACTTAATGAAAAAACAGAAGTTAAAAGGTTCACTCTGGTTGGAAGTTCCACGCTGCCTCAGCAGAGTGGGACTTTATGGTAAAGGAATACTGCAGCTACCTGTCTCCGCTCTAACCGAGGAGTTTAAGTGCGCCAAGGTCCGACTGGAAATGACATTAGTAGAGTCACGCGACAAATGCGTAAGGGAGGCAGCACCTGTGTTGAAAACTGGAAGAAAGTGGGTGGCAAAGAAAGCTGTGGAGGATGCAAAGGCTGCCCTTCAAATTGGTGATATCATGGGGCAAGTTCAGCATGGAAGAGGGGTCTTGGTCTCAGTTTAGCTCCTCCTACATGGCACAAGGCAGCCCCAGCGAACGGAGGAAGCTTGTAGTCAACGAGGTACAAAAGCAGGAGGAGAGGATGAGGTGTATAAAGGCCATTTCCCAGGGCAAGCAGGAGAATGGATGAGATGGGAGAGTGTGGAACAATGCAAGATTGGCTGGCAAGACCTATGGTCAATGGAACAGAGCAGGATCAGTTTCCTTATAAGGTCAACATATGATGTTCTCCCATCACCACAGAACCTAAACCTCTGGGTAGGAGAGGATCCCTCATGTCCTTTGTGTTCATCACCTGCAACATTAAGGCACATTTTGACAGGATGTAAGGTGGCTCTTAGCCAAGGACGGTTTACTTGGCGCCATGACCAGGTGCTGCGATGTTTGGCCTTAGCATTGGAAGACAAGCGTAACATGACCAATAAGTTGCCACCTGTTTCATCAAAACATTACACACAAAAGACAACATTCCTCCGCCCAGGAGAGCAACCACCAAGAAAAGGTGTTAAAACCAATCCTTGCCCAGGACAACTGGAAGCTGCTAGAGACTGGAAAATGCTGGCAGATGTTGGTCAACAGCTTATTTTTCCACCTGAGATTGCCACCACAAACCTTCGACCAGATATTGTCTTGTGGTCTGGATCAGCACGCCTTGTTCACCTGGTAGAGTTAACAGTGCCATGGGAGGATGCTGTAGATGAGGCGTATGAGAGGAAGAAACTGCGGTATGCTCAACTAGCCACTGAAGCGGAACAGCGAGGATGGAGAGTCTGGGTTTCCCCAGTGGAAGTGGGATGTCGAGGTTTTGTGGCACACTCTACAACCCGGTTTCTCAGAGATGTCGGATTCAATGGCCAAGAGTTGCGTCGCACAGTGAAGAACTTATCTGAAGCAGCAGAGAGGAGCAGCAACTGGCTGTGGTTGAGACGGAAAGATTCTGGCTGGGGATCTCAAGCACAATAGAAAGAAAGAAAGGCTGATGTACAGGTAAGTAAGCTGGGCTGAGTTGAGTTGGGGACGGAGGGGGGTGATGCTGGGACGCCAGAATCACCGTCGAGCCCTCTTGAGGTGTCGTGGGCTAGTCGACGAAACACCGAGGATGGAAGGTGCCCACTTGAAGACCCCAGAGATGTACCCTACTTAGCTCAATCCAGACGGTTGTCATGCTGATGCGCTGGGGAGACCGCACTATGGTTGATCCCCGGAGCCAGCATCGCAGCCGTTGTGTGTGCTGATGCGCTAGGGAGGCAAAATAAGCTGATCCCTGGAGCCAGCATTACACTTCAGCCATCAACACCAGACAGAAGGATATCTACATCATCATATGGTAGGAAGCGCAAATGGATGGAGACACATATGGATCACATTAGTTTACTGTGAAGCTACGTCTTAGTTGGTGCTTATCTTGGCAAGAGCCAAGTTCAAATCAGCATGAAGTTTTAACATCTACTCTCATGTAATGGAAATCATTATATAACTTCCTTGGTATCTCTCACCTTTTGTTTTATTTAATACCCATTTGGCGCTTGGTGAAACAGATTTCTCCTCAATAGTTGGGTGAAGAAAATCTTCGGCTGTTTCTTTTCCTAAAAAGCTATTAAATAAAGTCTATAAATGATCTTGAAAAGCACACAGTAGCACAATTCTGTACAGTACAGTACCTTGATTTTTGGATCTGGGAAGTAAAAGCTGTCCCATATAGCCTAGTTGACAATTAGATAAAATTACAGTTTTCAAGTAAATGTAACATTTTAGGAATATCAGGTTAAATCTCACACCTAGTAATGTAACACTTTTATAATAGGAAATTACACATATAGATTTTAATATCTATTTCACATGTTGTTGGCCTACTTTTTAATAATAAAAGACATCACATTATTGTAATCCTCAGTGTTCAGGTACAATTCCATTGCTTTAGTAACTGTGTTTTCATTATTACTATATTATCTTTTATTTGTTTTATTCAATCTTTTCAATAAAGCATTCAGCAAAAACAAGTATAAAGTACCAAACAGAGTTAAAATCAATTGATAATAATTAATTCAAATGTTTAATTATATAGTACAATATTAGAGGCTCGGAAGGATTTTATTCTTTACCAAAATGGATGGAAATCGTAATATAATCTTGAATTATTTCCTTAAAGTGTTCTTGTGACAGGGTAAAGTATAATACTGGTGAAGTTTGGTTTCCCAATGGGTGGTGGCGCTGTGCCCACTGACTCCTGATACCTTTCACCAAGATGGAACAAACCATAGTCCAGTGGACTCAACTCTGACCCTCGAGATCTATTCCAGTACTGGTCTTTATTCCAACCAGGTCCTAAATTAGTTAATTGCCTCTTAACTGCTTCAATAAACTACATTAGAATATGACTGTAAAAACCTGGACTGGATTGGATCTCGAGGGCCAGTGTAGAGCACCACTGCTTATGGGGAGGTTGCGGTGAAGGTGAACCACACATATGCTTCAGTACTCTACTTAAGGAATACAGCCATTGTTAGGAGCGAGCACTGCATAACTAGTGACAGGTATATCACTAATTCAGTAGGTGGGTAGGAGTATATACGGGGAACATGTGGGATACGGGGCTGGTAAGTCTGGGGATGAGGAGTGACGGTTCCAGCTCTGTACTGCGTGTGATCACGGTTTTGAGCTCTAATTGTTTTGCTGGTTATCAAGTACAGTACAGTAATACAAGTGAATATCTTGTTGGAGAAAACACTGTTGAACTTGAACTTTATCAGACTTGTGTGACTTTTTTCTGCAAATGCTCTTTACAACACCCTTGGACCTTCCACAGTTCTAAATCTATATGTTAAACTGTAAACAAATATCTGCTCACCTCTAAAAGATTTCTGAAGAGATTATAGATCAAAATAAAATCAATCTCCGGCACAGTCTCGTCATAGACTTGTTTTGTTTATTATTCTTTAAAACATTGACTGCGCTAACATTTCACTCAGCTGACCTTTATATCCATTGTAAGTATTGCAAATCAATAATGGTCCATTTGAAGATAATGTGATTTTTCATAGCCTACAATGCCATCTAGTGGTAGAATGTTATGATTGCACTAGTATTCAAAATAAACTCCTTTGTAAATTGATTTTTTTTTAAATGTATCTTTAAATGCCTTTTCATCTCTGTTGAAACTTATCTTAGTTTTTTGAAAGTTCAAATGTGAAAAAACGCGACACAAACTTTATCCACAATATATAAATGTACAGATCAGTCAAAAATCCAATTTTATATTTTCACATTTAAGCAAAATCTGTGAGATATTTAATAAAAATTCCTCTGATAACATTCTGCCCAGAAAATCTGTAGATACCTGTAAAGAGTCTGAATGTACAGCGGTATCTCTTCCTCAGACTCTGTGTCAGACAGAATCGCACACTCACTTCCCAGGCCTTCGTCCTCTTCAGGCTCATAGATGGGTTCCAGTTCTGTGCCAGTTACAGGAGGAGAGAAGGCTGGTGCTGCTGCAGCTGCTTCTCTTCTTCTTACCCAAAAACTTCCTTTCTGATCTCCTGGTTCAGGGTTCTCCTGGAAGCTCCAAAAAGCTAATGATGCAGTACCCTTATAAATGTTTACTATGGTGAAGAAGTCGATAAATGCATAGTGACCGCATTATAGAGCACAGAAATTGTAAGAATACAGAAATATTGTAAGGCATGGTAAAAACCGTGACAAAGCATAGTATAAAATGCCTAGTAGAAGCATAGGTAATGCAATTCAATATAAACCATCACGTGAGCTCATCTACAGCCAGGTTTTAAGGGATACAGGATACAAAGATGGAATAGGTGGCAATCTAATTTATTTGGCAGCAAGGATACGCACAATATCTAATCAAAATAGGCATGTATGACAGATGGATTAAGTTCCAGATCTGTGTCTGGCTTTCAACACAATATGATATTAACAAACTTTTAAAATGTAATTTTTACATTTCGGGTTAACTAATTGATTTCTTGTTTGTTAAAATAGCTGGGCTACTACATTTGCACTCCTGTGAAAGGATAGCGCAGGTGGTCAAGGCTGGAGGAAGACTCAGAGACGGTTAGCTGCAGTTTAAGTGCTTCAAGCACGTATTTATTTAAAGCAAACAAAACCCAAACAGGCACAAAAATAAAAAGTTAAACAAAAACAGTCTTGCAATACACAATCATAAAACCATAAAACAAAAACAACCCTCACCCAAGCTGTGCTATCATGGTGCACAGGTGAGGAACATAAACCTCTCTCTCTCTCTCTCTCTCTCTCTCTCTCTCTCTCTCTCTCTCTCTCTCTCTCTCTCTCTCTCTCTCTCTCTCTCTCTCTCTCTCTCTCTCTCTCTCTCTCTCACACACACACACACACACGTTCTCACATGTATTTGGCAGGGATAGGAATTAACCCTATTCCTGCCAACCACCACCACAAAACACACCCAATATACACCATAAACACACAAGGACAAAAAACCCACACAACAAACCCCAATATTTACAAAAACAAACAAACAATAATTTATTTACACGTGCAGGGCTCTGTCCTGCCACTACTCCAAAAAAATTAAAACTTAAGCCGATTCTCAGTAGCAAGGAGACTGATCTCAGCAATGTTGTGAGAAGCGACAGAATACTTTTGTTACAGCTCATTATAGTAGTGACGCACTTATGCAGGAAACAAATAGTCAGCTCATGTCGGGACTTATTCCTCAACAAAAGATACAAATCAACTCAGCTGGACTATGAACTGAAGAACAAGAGAAAAGGTTATGCGTGGGTGGCTCACGGCTCAAACGACGAGTGAACATTTAATTGATACTACTATTGATGTTCAAGTAGCAGTCAAATTGTGCTTTTATCCAACTAGAGGCTTTAGGTGAATTTATCCTGTATATGTGGGTGTTTTTTCATTAGCAATGGAGTGCGCATGGGCAAAACATACCATACCATTTAGCATATATGGCATGAACATTTGGTCCTTGGTCTCTAGTTAAGCAATTCTAAGTTTAAAATGCACTCTAATTCAGTGGCAGGCTTTTACGGCAGTTCCCCAGAGCTGCACACCTGAATTTTTTTTAGCATATGCCTTATCCAGTAGGACTCAAACACTGGTCACTATACAGTCGATATAATATGCATGCAGCAGCTTGCATAGCTTGCCAGATGAGAGGTAGTCTTCAAAACAAACATCATTATAAATTAAGTGTCTTATTATATTGACACAATGGGTACTTTTTTATGAATACTGATTTGACAGGAATATAGCTGCCTGCATGCGCCTAGACTTGTCTTTGATGTAGCACTGTAAGCAGTGGTTAAAGCCCCCCAACTAAGGAAATAGCTAAAGAGAGCCCCCCTAGCTATATGGAACAAGGGGCCAAGGGGAGCTGAAACAATATTATAGGACAGTATTATTTCATCTCCCCCTTACCTCCAGATTTCCACTTTAACCACTGACTGTAAGGCTTGCTTCTGGCCTGGATAGTAGCAGAGGTAGCAAAATAGCTGCTACTGTGTGGGCCAATTAACCAGAAAAGCAATAGGATTGTTCACTGGAGATTTGTGTCTGATGTTAAGAGGGCTCTAGAGGGCTCTTAAGGCTATTTTTGAACTATTCTGTTTGTTCATAAAAAAAATAAATAAAAACAAACATTTGGGGCATTGTTTTAAAGCATGTTATTATTATTATTTTATTTAGCAGACGCCTTTATCCAAGGCGACTTACAGAGACTAGGGTGTGTGAACTATGCATCAGCTGCAGAGTCACTTACAATTACGTCTCACCCGAAAGACGGAGCACAAGGAGGTTAAGTGACTTGCTCAGGGTCACACAATGAGTCAGTGGCTGAGGTGGGATTTGAACCGGGGACCTCCTGGTTATAAGCCCCTTGTCTTTAACCACTGGACCACACAGCCTCCTCAAGTACAGAGACAAGTACAGAAAAAGCAAGTACAGAGATATTTTCAGAGAAGAATAAAAATATTTTACTGCTATAAAACTCACAAAAAATAACTACTGCTTTCGTGACTATGCTGTTTCTATCTAGCTATTACAATTGTTTAATTCGTCCCATTCGTATTGCACTTGCTTTGAAATAGATAGCCATTTACAATAAAAGGTTAGAGCATACTGTAACATGTGCACCATATACCATAATGCAAAGCCACAAAATATTCACCATATGGTGGAAAATAAACCCATGAGTTACATTCTCAGAGCTATTTACTCCAAATTGTCATTAGCACATTTTTTTTCAGAAAGGAAAAAATCACCCAATGACGTTACCAAACCAGGAATAAACAACTAAACAACTTAAGATATAGAGGCATGTAAGTAGCCTATGTTGTTTCTTATTCATTTTATTTGAAGGGAGGACATAGCTAAATACAGTAGCTTGATAATCTGAAACCACAGCCTTAATTATATCTTTCTGTTTTATTTTTTTATTTAAGATCATGTATTGGTGATAAAAAAGCTTAAATGTTACATGTTATAAATAAATATAAATATATCTTTGAAGTAGGGCCTTTTTAGTATGGGGTATACAATTGCTCCCTATTTAAATTATCCTTTATTTATTAATTACAATGATAAGACATGTCAAGTTGTACTTTGTAGTTTTCTCAGTAAATGACAAATCATAAGAGATATACTGTACAAGCACAATAAAACATTGCTTACCTATTGCTTCCTTCCATTTTAAGCTTTTGACCTTGCTTGTTCAAACCTAAAAGAGAACTTCTTCCAAGCTGTTCAAATATATCAGGCACTTTAGTTTGGTATCTTTAGCATCATTTCCAGAAGATACAAGGTGATTATCTTCCTCCTTCAACATGTATTCGCTAAACACATACAATACCGTTCTTGCAGTTTCAATGTGCAGTACACTATTGAAATGATACAGGGATTTAAGATCTAATTTGATATGTAAACAGTATTTTGAAATACACCTGCCTTAGTTAGGTCTGAATCTTCATTCCCATATTAAGGCTGTCACCCTATTTATAGTTGATCAAAAGCCACTGTGTTATTAAAGCAACCAGAATGTGGCAACCCTGAGTAAATGGCACGCCTTACCTGCACTGCAGAGCTCTACAAAAACAAACAGCAAAGAGACTGTAAACTACAGGGAGACTGTTACTGCAAGGCACCAGAAACATCCATCACATCCTCCGGAGTCCAGAGGAACCCAGGCAACGCAATGGCATTGACACATAAATAAAATGTCAGTTTGCAATGCGTTTGTTTATTTAGCAGCCTTTTCTGCCAAGCTACTGTAATTAATAATTCCACTGAAATGCAGTGATGGCTTGAATGGGTAGGCTGCTAAGTATATGATACTATCATCGCAATCAGTGAATAAATTGTACTTATGGCTTTGTAAAACTAATCAACCAACCAGCTGCATTAACAAACAGAACAGACATTTCAGTCTTATTATACAAATACTAATTTAGGACATCATCTTACAATATTAACATTATACCCTTTTTAGAAAATGACAGCTCAACCATGAGTGTCTTGGTAAATTAGGCTGTGTTGAAAAAATCAATCCAATGGAGATATTTAAATTTGGCAAAACATATCAAACTGTTTCAAAGTCATTTAGAGACATATTTATTGTCTAAATGTATAGTGCCAGGGAGCAAACTGGAATGTTTACTTTCTATCCTCCATTGGAACAATAGTTTACACTGTTGTCCATCTAGAACCAAGCAATAATTGCAATCAAAGAAAACTGTACAAGGTCTACCTAACACCATTCTCTGAAATAAATAAATCAGTTGGAGAATAAACAAGTTAAATATTGGCATCAAACAATGTAGGTGTTGACAAAATTACCTGTAATGGGTGTTTACCACAGAAAGTTTGGTATGTATTAAGATTTCACACCTTATATGCACCCATTCTTTGCCACAGAAAACAAAACAACATTTAAAAAAGGAGTAATAGTTACTTGTGCACATCTTTGTTTTTCCACAACTTGAAAAGATATTGCATGACTCCTACAATAGTTTGAAGTCAAAATTGATCAAGAAAAACCTATGAATTCAAATTTATGTGAATTCCAAGATATGACTGAGTTTTTTTTTTTCATTCAACTTGTCATGCTATTGGCAACTATAGATATTTTTTCCACAAAAAGACGTGTAATGTAAAGCTGAACAGAGCAAAGCACAAGTGCATCTAGTGCTAGGTGGGTTTTGTTACTATTTTTGTCTGTGTGTGCTAACAATAATAAAAACAAAAACTACTGACACCTAGTAATAGAGTTCCATACATATTATATTGGATTTGCAAACTTTTTTTTTTTTTTTTTTGGAGAAATACAGAACACATCAACTGAATACATGAAAAAAGAAACACGGATAAGAAAAGGGGAAAGGCACAACTTTAATAATTAAACTATATATACTCTATATATATACCAATATGAGAAGGTCCGGAAAAAGCAAATTCTGAAAGATAGTTTTCCATGCAGCAGTCAGGCAAATCAACAAGACACTGGTGGGAAGTTATTTTTGTACAGTATATATTTGTGATAAGATTTGTATTTGTAACACAAATTGAGATCATCTTTTATTTTTTTACCTGCAAAAACCAAAGCAGGGTGTATGCAATATTTAACAACTGAAGAAGAAAACTTCAAGCAAGCATTGGTGTCTGTTGGTATTACAGGTTGTTTATATTCCACAAAGGTAATGTTACATGTTTCCTCCATTTCTTGAAACCTGAGTCAGGCGTGCTCCTGCTTCCACTGCAACAGTAGTATGTTTTAGAAATTGTAGCTTGCAGAAAATGTAGATTGTAGCTAACTGACATACTTTCATAAATCTTACTTGTCATGCAATTCCATTGACTATGTAGGAATCAAATATGCACATTTGAAAGAAACATGATTTTGCAAGTATGTATTTTCATTGTAAACATGGCGTTGGGTACTACACCAGGTAAAAGAAAGTTCTCAGTTTGCCTCCCTTCCCTTCCAGGAAATCTGTTACACTTTCTGGGTCATTTCATCTCAGCAGTGGTTTCAGAGTCAAAGTATCTTACTGGCTGCAAAGCATTTCTGTCGTGATGGGAAGTAGCTGGTTGGCTACTGACAGCATAGGCTGCCCTGAAGGGACGGGGATAATTTCACTCTCCAGGTGAAATGAAGACGAAAGTGAAAGGCTGCAATTTATTTCACCTTGTGTAGTTCCAGATATCATGTGTTTTATTTAAAACTAACATTTGAGACCTAGACCGTGAATGCCGTGAAAAATGTACTGAATTATTTTGTTATCTACAAACACTGTAAATATGTAAGAAATATCTTAATACTCTGTGGTGCAA
The DNA here is from genome assembly GCA_030684275.1 of Acipenser oxyrinchus oxyrinchus. Classification (NCBI taxonomy): domain Eukaryota; kingdom Metazoa; phylum Chordata; class Actinopteri; order Acipenseriformes; family Acipenseridae; genus Acipenser; species Acipenser oxyrinchus. Next base: position 15,592,412 of record CM060256.1, on the reverse strand, counting down.
GAAGAGTGCAGTGGAGAAGAGAACATGTAAACATTTCATGTTTCAAACAGAACAGGGTTTAACAAAACAACACTCAAATTGTAAGTCTGAAGTGAGCACATTTTGAAAACATATTGATAAAAAAGAACCCTGCAGAAATGCATTACTGCAAAGTTGTTTATACACCCATTAAGCTCTCTCTGATTTAAAATCTGAGGTTGCTTTATATTTCACTAAAGCAGCACTTGGATAGTAATTGGGTCTGTGTTCTTCATGTCTTCTCCCTACACATTTCATGATTTACCATTTCATGTAATGGTATATAATGTAGTCTATGCAGAATGGGAGCTAAGTGATGTCATGAATTGTCTGTGAGCCACTTTTCCATTGCGTATTTATCTTGGAAATACCACCGGATTTGGTTACGCCTTTAAGGTACGTCACTGAAAAAAGTCCATCTATAATCTATACTGGGTCATCCACAGCTTTTGTAGGTCCACAATAGTAAACAGCAGAGCCAGTTCTAGAGCCTTGAAGATTTTTGTGGGACTAGCTTTTAATACACTCTATTTTAAGTGTTAATGATAATTTTACACCCTAGTGGACTTATGTACAGATAAATACAAGCGATTTGAACCTTTTCACAGTCCTTTTGTTTATTGCACATCATTTGTTGTTCTGTATTATATCCCTTCAGGAAACAAAACATCCTGATCTTGACAAGAAAGTCTGTACACTGAAATGTTCCGTCTCTTCATTGCTACGTTGATTTGAAGCAGATGAATGTATCCCCAGTCATTATAACCGATTTCAAATGGTGCTAGAAAATACTGTGGACTCTGAACACCAAAAGAAACCAGTCATCCTCCAAAGGGGTTTAATTGAAGAAACGAAGAAGTAGCAACAGTTAATTAAAAAAAAAAAAAAAATAATAAAATAATAATAATAATAATAATAATAATAATAATAATAACAGGTAGAAATTCAGAAATCTTTATTTAGGAACATTGAAATTGTTAATTTGGCTGCAAATATCATTGATTTTCCAAATGGTAAACAACATGTTTTTCTTGTTGACAGGAAATTACTGCACACTTTGGGACTCTTTTAGTTTTTAATACCAAGTCATGTGCACCAAAAATCTAGAACATGCCTCAACTTCTTACAGGGAAATGCAAAAAATAAAACCTGTGCTTGTCTTTTCAGGCATCTGATAAATACCATGAAAAAAATCTAGAAATGTACACATTTTAATGCCATTTTTCTATAGCTTGCCCCAGTATAATTTATTTAAAACCATGTCTGTACAAACTCTTATATTATTTATGTTACCTATATCAGTTGCATTTGTATTTATTAAAAAATAAAAGTATTCATTTCCCTATGATGCGACTACCACGGTTTTGCACTGAGATAATTGTCCATTTTGTTCTTAATGCTGTCATTCTTTCTCCAAGAACACTGATTTCAAATGGTGCTAGACACTGCACAGTTACATCTAAACCACCATATGAAACCAGCCTCCTGGGGAAGAGTACACCCCTGGGATGCAGTTTTCTGGTACTTGCGGTAAGGGTGAATAGCATTAACTCCCAGAACCTAAATGAAAGAGGACAAATCTGTTGTTTTAAACATTCATAACAGTCATACAAAAATAACTCTTTAAAATTACAAAGTAAACATCTATCTGTACTGAAAATAAACCAATTAAATTCTACAGTGCCTCATACTTTATCCTTAACCAGGCTTAATGGTTAAAATGTGGATCCATTAGCTTGCATAAAATCAAGCTAATTACAAACAACTGCTTTTCAAAAAGGCAATGTTTCCCTAAATAAAATAAATGTGCAATGGATGAATGACCAATGAGCCAGTAGGCTGATCAAGGCTCCCATTTACTCAGTCAACTAGCACTTGCATTCTCATTCAGGTAGAACTAGGCTGACCAGACGCCTCGATAAAATCGGGATCGTCCTGATATTAGGGGCTTTGTCCCGCGTCCCGATTGAGGTACTGTCGGGACACCACTTGTCCCGATTTTTAGAGTAAACGTTGAAAACCCAGGCTTAAAATGTGATATTTTTATTTTCTCATTAGGAAATTTCATATATGTGGCTGCTGTACTGTCTTGCGGTGCAACAGCATACTCTACTGGTTTAGGGTGTGTTGTTTGAGTGAGTTCTTTGCATTGCTTCTTTACGGCTATCCAATCACGTTCACCTGCAGTCTTATGATGTGGTATGCGTCATGTGTTTTTCTTGGTGCGTGTGCCTGTGCGTCCGGGTTTAATGGCGAAGTGTCATGATGGCTGGTGTTGTTGACGAGCCTGTCACTAAAAAGCAAAACAGACAGTGCAAGTACTGAACGCAGTGGGGAAAAAATGGATTCAATCATATGCCCATGGTCAAGTCATCCAATTAGAATTAGGATTATAATTAGGATTTCACTGACATTTTGCAGACCTGTTTAAACATTAAATACACATAATATTTCAGAGCACTATAAAAGCCTAAAAATAGTGGTACTTGCTTCCTTACTAAAACAGAGTGCTGTCTTTTGTTAAAAGGCAAGCGTGCAACATCTCCCAACAGTTGCTGCCGACATTCTCTGTCTGGTGTGGATTTGCCCATACACTGAGACTGCACGCATCCACTGAATTGGTTGGAAGTGTAAGGCAAAGCTTTGCCAATTTATACAGATGTGGCCATCAATTAGAAACAGTCCCAAAACTCGGTTACCCAAAGGTATCTGGGATTCTTTAATAAAGTCCATATATGCAGCACGTTCGTTGTCATGTTATTTGTCCCATCCAGGAATTTATTTTATCAGTACCGAGTCAAAACAAAGAAAATGTGCCTATTCGGGTCTAAAATTCTAACTGTGTTTAAAAAGTAAAGAGCAGGTTGTTTGAACCAAGGTAGCTGTGCTTGATTGGACCTGTAGCGCTGATTTAAATTGGGGTATAACCAACACAGGAATACTTTTTTGTCTGCGCTGACTTTCCAGTTTGTTTTCTGAAAGCTGTTGTTTGCTTTATGTTGTGTTTAGCAGCCTCTGTAGTAGCCTTTAATGTGTGATTCTAGCGATCGATCATATTTTCTTTAAGTCACATAACAAGATGTGCAAAACAATTACCTCCATCTGCATGTACAGTTTCTTTGGGAAATGTTTTGACACGATCCTCAGCCGAAATATACTTTGCTTCTTTTGCAAGAATAACAAACCGCAAAGAAGAAAGTAAATATCAGCATATAAAAGTGTGAGCAATATTGTAATTTTTGTCAACAGTGCAATATTAGGATGTCATTTGATATAAAGTACTGTACTACTTTCATATGTAAGAAATATGAGGTACTGCTGTTTAAAATCTAAACGACTGGGAAGTCCAATGGTCAACTGAGTGGTAAATCAAAGACATTGCATATTGAAAAATCGTACTTAAGACCCTAACTGCCAACATCTGTAGTATCATTTCATTACCAATGTACATAAATGGAACACTTGGCATGACCCACACAATACAGGTCGGTCGAAGGGGCCTTATTTAGAGACCACCTTTAGATGCTCTCATAAACAAAGGTATTGGCAGAGTACACACAGGGTTTCTGTCTTATAGAAAGTAATACCAGCATGTTAATGCAGATCTTCATGTCATCAATTCATATTGCTCTATTACTCTGCATCTATGTGTTTAACACAAATAAACATACCTTGTTTAAAGTACCTTGGAGACTGTTTTAGTTGTGTCCGTTCATTTATCAGAGACCTAAAAAGAAAAACAAGTTTAAATATGTTGTTAAAACAAGCACCTCCCTACTATATTGATTCCTTTGGAAACAGTGTACACATTAAAAAAGGGTGGATACAACCGAAAGCCTAAGCAGTAAATCATCATGTCTTGCCCACGAGTCCTATACCTGGATAGAAAGGAAGATGATGGTAAAGTACCTCTATCAGTACAATGCAATAGGAAACAGGTTATGCCTTTGTCTTTCTTAGTCTAAACACACAACAAGAGACAAAGGTCAAGTGCCATGCCTTTAAGGTCAAATGTACCACAGAAACGGTGTGACCAGGATATTTCTGCTGTTCATGCTAGGCCCTGACCACCAGGCCAAGCTTTGAAATATTCTTACAAAAACTGTTCACGCGTTTGTATTGTAGGTTACGTTTGTGGGGTCGGAAAGTTTATTGTTATTTCTTATTCCTTGTTATTTTATTAGTCATACGAAAAACAACAACTGCAACTTAAAAGAAAACCTTAGCTTATCGTGACACACATTTAAATGATATTAGCTGCTGAAAGGAAAAGCAAAACAACATTTGCAATGTAGGATGAGTTTACAGAAAATGATGCGCTGTACCAAGTTCCTGACAACTGGTTTGCCAACACATAATGACACGTGCTTTAATCAGTCATATTCTGAATCACTGAGCACACAGGGAGTGGTGGACCCTTTTTAAGTTGTGTTGAAAATAACCCATCATTTAAAATATATCCCATTTTAAGGGTCATGCAATATAAAATGTTATTTGAGAGTTTAAATAAATATGAAATAAACGCAATTACAGTGTGATCATTTTGACCACAATAAAATAAATAAGCTATACATTACCATTACAGCGCAGTAGATAATATGGACCCTTAATGTCTTTAACCCTTTGCAGTCCTATGTCGGACCATGTCCGACATTTACAATTTTCCCTTTCCGGTCCGATGTCGGACCCTGTCTGACATCATCAAAAAGACGTAAAACAAAGGTCTCTAGTCATTTTTTCTCCAGAAAAAGCTGAGAAAACCATTAAATGGCCGAGTGAGACCGATAGGAGCCGAGAGAAGCCAGAAAAAAAGGGGCGGATCTGATACACATAGTCCCAGCACCACAGAGATAACACGGACATAAACAAACAAGATAGCTGCTTCCGCATCCAGCACTCAAAGAATATCACTGACACTTGTAGAGCTTTTCGAGATGTTATAGTAATATAATAAATACTTGGATTGCATTATTGAGGAGTTTGGTGACAAAACAAGTGATCGGGAGATGATTTATCGGTATGCACGACTATGAAGAGGTATGTGAAAAATACAGTGAACAAGGGGTGGGACGGGGCTGGAGATGCAGTACTGAGTGTCCTGTTGATATGCAGTGCCTTTTAAACCTGTTTTACTGTGAAAAAAATACTTTTAAACAAAATTGGACCTGACACGCCTGAGACGAGCTGAATAAATGGACCGCTAAAGGTTAAAAGCAAATGCACTTTGCCCCCACAGTGAATTGATGACATCTTCTATTCACACTCTTGTATGGATATTAGTGAACAATCACAAGATGGCTCACAACTGTCTGCTCTGTATAGATCACATATGGAACACTGTCAGGGCTCCAAAAAATACAACATGAGTCAGTAAGCCACTATAAATTCAGCATTTTGCAATCTGAGTGCCAGTCAGAATCCTGATTCAAATAGGAGTAACACTGGCACATGTTTTTTTTTCAATTCTTTAAAATGTGAATGGAGATGAAATGCTAAAAACAGTTTTATAAAGGGTTAAGGCCGCTGCAAACAAGACATGATGTAACAAAATGAATAGAACCTATACTTTTGATAATTATGTTTCACACCACAGGTTACATGACAGGCAACGTGGGAGAGGCACCAGGGCGGCACAAAATAAATAGGATTGAATCCTATTTTTTGTGATCTGTCGTGCGACAACTATCAAATAACCAATCAGAGAACAGCTTCAATGCACGTGGTCCAGCAGGGTGATGCAGTATCCAAATACTGCTTCACCATTTCAAAGTAACTGGATAAGCCTGGTTTGTATGATTTATTGCCCTATATGTTGAAATACCGTCAGAGAAGACACTCATGATTTCCACATCATGTTGACGAATATGTACCAGTTTTTATCATAGTTTTCTCAATAGAAATTTTTAATAGTTTTATACATAAGGCAGTTTTCAAACCTGTCGCATCGCGTCTGTGTCGCTTCAGGTGTGTATGGTCAAGTCGCTGTGAAAATATCTTGTCACCTGATGAAAAATCGCATCACATCTGGTGTGTGGCTGACCTTCAATCACCTTGTGCTTGTGGATGACATCTTAATGATAATTACAGTGTAATTGCAGTCTTATGGAAAATCCCTGTATGACGAGGTTCTTCAGAATTGCTACTCTTTAGATAAACAGGCACAATCCCTTATATTGTTTCATGACATATTTATCATAACCTCCTCTCTGTTTGGCATTCATTAGGGACTTTTTCTTTCTCAAAATGAAAGTCTGCAAGAATGCTGTCTTCATTAATATAAATGACTTTTACAGTAGTGAACTTTACTTTCATTTCAATAATAGCTTAAATGGCTTGAGGTTACATACTGATGTTAATGTTCAAGCCAACACTGGACACAGAAACTGAAGGAATCTAATGGAGTCCTACCAGTCCATACAGTGCTATGCTTTAATTCGAAGAAAATGCTTATCTCCTCATAACTGGGATCACGGCTACCACCACAATCACTTGAGATAACACAATTGCACAGCAGATGCATGGTTTTGTATTTCAGGAATCAGTTAACAGCACTTTAAATGATATGATCATCCTGTATGGATGTACTGTCAAAAATACGAAAGTGCAGAAACAGAATTTGTAACTGTAAAATGCAAAAAATACAACCTCTCAAAAAAACATTTGCTTTGCTCTTTCTACGCTTACACATCTTTTCTCTGCTCACTCTTGTGTTTTGACAGTAGTTTCTTACTCAAAAAAATCAGCAAATGTGTAGCTCGATTGTCGGCATGATCGATGAGCATTTCAACTCAAACATGGCGGAAAACCAAGTACCATCTGTTTCACAGCCTGAGGTACAATTGGATTTTGATTTTATATGGTTTATGTGTTCCGTAAGTGTACATGATGGCATTTTATTTTAGTTTTGACACTTGTACGTATGTAGGTACAAAAAAGTACCGTTAAATAATTACTAGTCAATTATTTGCATGCAAAAAGTGGGGTAAGGTCTGTGCTAGTGGTACTGTCACTAATATCGCTTTTTAAATTGGTTCATTAAGCAAGGCTGACACGTTATTTTGAAAAGTGAATTACAACTATACAATTTAATGATTTACCGTTGTCTACAACACAGCATTAGTGACACTTTTATATATTTATCCATCCATCCACAGATTCACTGAGGCACCATGTGTTGGATATTAGCGACATCAGTGACAGTGGGCTCTATACTCAAAACTATCGCTGACAAAATGTCTTAATAAGGGACGTTTAAGGCACGCTTAACGAATGTTTGAGATACACAAACCGATGATTGACACAATCCCGACTGTGTGGCTTGCTATCTCTGCATTAACTGCTCATCTGGGAGTTCGAAGTGATGCACAAAAGGTTTAGTAATGTTTAAGGAAACATTTATTTTTCATCTGTTTTTTACTGTTGCTCCACAAATGGTCTGAATTATTTACCCTGTAAAATGCAGGTATAACACTGTTGTAAGCTTTTTTTTTTAACCAAAAGACTCAAAGATGTGGCAGTTTATTTACTTTTGCTCTCCCTCTCTTTCCCACCTAGAAACTGAAAAAATCACCACTCTCTAGATACAGCATGCAGCTGAGGTTCCTAGCAAATAATGACACAATATATCTTTCCTGTAGTACTAATGAACCACGTATCTAACACTTTCAGCACAAACATATTATTTGTCCGGGACCCAGTGTCCCTTTTTACACACTGTATTGTAAATCTTGTAGTTTTATAATTAAAAAAATAATAATGGTTATGCAACAACAATCATGCTTTGTTTTGAACACCTGAGCTCCTGCTATCTAATGACACTGTTTGCATGGAACATTAAATACATAGACATGCCCTGTTAAAATATAGCAACACTTAAGCTACTTCAAGAGGTAAAACACAGCACTAAAATCAGCTCTGAAATAAATAATGTAAGGGTGAAATGTAACACACAGAAAGCATGCCTGAAGCCAGAATTGCTCAAATATAAATGGAATAATAAAAATAATTATAAATCACATATCAAAAGCACAGTGAAGTATTTGTCAAGCTTCCAGTACCTTTTATACAGTGCTCAGCTTCGCTTTGTGGTCCTCTTGCCTCAAACTGCATGAGATGACAATAAAACTCTTACACAGTAAGACTGAGGCACCCTTCACATGATGTGACTTATATCACAGTGGTGTTTTTTTTTTTTTGTTTGTTTTTTCTTGTGCTGGCAGGATTCAATCAAGTCTTATATTTTTTTTGTGTGTGTTAGCAAAATGCTTGAATGTCTTCCGGTAATACTAACAGGAAATTGCAATTATGACAACGACTCATAACACTATATACTCAGAAGTAACATTCAGGATTCATCCTTTCGTTTCCCTTTCCATTTCAATCAAAGCCACACAACTCCAAATACTATTAAGATGACACAACATTAGTCATCATTCAGAGTGGAACTAAGGTTTTTTTTAGGATACTACTCACCATAATGCTATTTAGTAAATATTTCCTTAATGTATATAAAACCACATGTTTTTTCAAGGTCTTAGAATAACTCCAGGACAAGTGCTGGTTTATTGGAAAAACAGTTATAAAGGCAAAGTAATTTAGAATGCTATAATATAAGACATTACTCAAAACATTCCTGCCCCTCTTAGGTTTCACAGCATTCCTAAAAGTTAAAAACAACTGTATTAGTTCAGAAACACCCTTTTCCACACTATTTTGATATCCTTCTTGATTGTGATTTCTGAACCTGCGGAAATATGTAACCTTGACTGGAGGCATGATACTTGCTGCAATGTTAATTTATCCTGAGACACATTTAAAACTCAATTTTAAAAAGCATGTTGTGTGTGATACTCATATACATGCCCATTCATTACTGTGACCGGAACTGACTTGCAACAAGGAAAAGTAGTTTTTATAAACAGTAAAATGCATACCAGGCATGTTATTTGCATGACCAGTCATTTGAGGGACAGCCCACTTACACCAAAGTGTGTGCTACAGATGCCAGATGTTTCATGCATTAAATTACACAGTTTGTCCATAATGATTTACTTGTATCTCCTGTGTAATAAATTCTGTAATTCCCTCTTTTAGTTCTCATTTTGCAATAAACATGGAAGTCTCTCCTTTTAATTAATAGTAAATTACTGTCTAGAGAAGTGTGTATATTATATGTTCACTGTACAGTCTGTAGGTGCATGGTTTTCTTTCAAAACAAAGAACAACAGATTTACTGCAACTAGAGAATACTATTGCACTGGGGCTGTGGTATCTATGTAACTGACCATGCCTTACCAACATCTGTTTCCTACAGTAGTACAGAACAGAACTATATAAAACTGAAAACGGATTGACAGTAATAGCAAACTAGATTTCATACTTTATGTCCTAAAACTATGCTTTTATAATCAAAAACACTCATTTCCTATTACACTAATGATTAACTGCAATAATTTCCTACGCCACAGGCTGAAGCCCGTGAGACCAATAAAAAGCCTCTGTTTCCTGATGCTGTTCCAGGAACACCTCAAAACAGAGTTTTAAACAATTTTTCCTGGAATAACCAAACTCATGATATGACTGTTGAGTACTGGTAATTTTCAAAATACATCAAAAGGGTGACTAATGCCTGGAGAGAAATTCCTAGAATGTCTAAATATTTCAACACTAACTAAAAGGGGTTTAAACAGTTCTACAGGTGCTTTAAGTAGACAGTTATGTTGTTTGTACACGTGCCATTCAGTTTCCTCTAACAACTTACTTTACCCTACTGCAACAGTCCTTACTAAAGACGCTGTGCTGACAGTTATTCCCTTGACAAGCCAACCAGGTGAATGACTATTAAATACTGTCTGAATAAAAACCTGAGCTGGACAGCTTGCAGATATACAGTACAGTAGTACCACATGATTCAAAATAATACCCACAGACATGAGTACTGATTAGGTTACAAACATGGCATTTCACATTGAGCACATTATACAGTAGTACTGTACATACAAGTCCCTTAATCACTATTTCTAGTTCTCCTAATGCATCATTTACTATAATGCAGACAATGTAATGTACTTACTGTTTTCAAAATCTGAGGCTCATATTGTTAAATACTAATGAGCATGTTGTATCAGAAATCATCAAAAGACCTTTTGATAATTAGTTACCATAATGTTCCAAGGGTGGTACACAACATTTGCTTTCTGTAGGATCCATATAGAAGCTGTGTTACATTCTACATAAAATATGCAGTGACACAAATGCATGTTTTATAGGCTTTTTATCTTTTATATGTGGTATGGCATAAAATACCACAGCACAGCACTTTTCTAGTGTTATCTTGTTCCTAGAAATTGCAAAGGATCTATTCTATTAACACATGGCATTATGAGCCTCAACCATTCTTATGACTCATCTCCATCCACAGTCAACTTACGCCACTTTTCGGCAAAAATAATTAATAAAAAGACAAACAAAATAATCAAACATTACACGCCAGACATTTTCCTGATAAATAGCACAAAATAATTCCCACAGATATATCCCAGCCACGCAATCCTTCAATGTAATTCAGGATGCTATTTCTTTACACACAGCATCCCAATTTTCTTATCAAAATAAGCTTAGAAGTGTACTCCCACTGTTAGGAACATGACACCAGTCTTTCAATCGGCTCTTCAATAAAGTCTGAATATACATGTATTGGGGATTGAGAGCAATACTCCATGTCAAGCTGCTTCACCACCAAAAGCTCATTAAAAAAAGAAGGGTTAAACAAATCGGTACTCACTTTACATCTCCAAACTTAGATAAAACAGAGCAGGAAAAACATCTTACACTTTACAGCACACAGCTACGACCCAGCAAGGTTTTATTGCAGACAAAAAAGAACGCACACTGTATGAAGTATGAGACACAGTGAATTTCCACTCAACCCAACTTTAATATCCGGTTGTCCTGGTTTTTTGGTCTTGCGCCGTGGTTTTCCCAAGCCACCTGGCACAGCAAGCCACTCTGTCTCTGACTGTATGAAGTCGTCTTTTGCTGCCTGCTCTTCCCCTCTGTCACCTTCACATGTATTAAAGAAACTTAAGGAAAGCCTGCTGTGTTTACAAAATGCTGCATGTCTAAACTCTTGCTACATGTCGTACTCTTAAAACAGAGGGAGTGGCGGATTGAACAAAAAAAAAGGAAGCACACACCCATTGAAAAAAAAATGGCAGAGAATCAAGCATGTCAACTACAATACTTCATGGAGGCTGCTCTCAAAAGAAGACAGGAAACAATAGTATATTTAATGGAATATCAGTAGAAAATAAATCTGTTTGATCCGTAGTGTACATGCATTGAGTTACTGGGTACGAGAAACCTTTATTCAACCTTTCTTCTATGTGGGTGTGCCTTTGGTGCGTACGTCACTTTGAACAGAAGCAAAATTGCTAAAACCCTTAGATTTCCAGAGAAGCAATGGCAAATACATTATTATTAAAAACAAGCAATCATTCAAAAGGCTTTAAAAATTCTCATCGATGTTAAAATGAGGCCAAATACTGAAATTTGAGATTCACTCACCCTCTTCTTTCATATGACATCAGTGCAGCACATAAAGGCAATGTGCACTTCTTTGGATTTTAAAGCGTTTTCTATTTGAATTCATGTAACAGATATACTAACCTTCACAACATACTGAAGCCCCATCAAAAACCACATCACATATTCCTGTAAAGCAATAGAAAGTGTTTCTTCATTTCAACACTGTTACTTACAGTAAATACTGGTATATAATATAGTGAATTATCAGGCATCTACATGACACCCGCACAATCAAAATGTAAAAAAGTAAAAAAAAAGCTCTGCTAATTAATGCTATTTTTTATAACATTTAAAACACATGATCCTCATGTATTACGTATCTATGTATGCACGTAAGCCCAACCCAATATGGGGAACATGTATCAAGATCGACGACGCAGCGCTAAACTGACAGAGTGTAAAGTAGCACTCTGCCGCGGCACAAATTTTACCCCATCCCACATGTATTAACTGTGCCAAAATTAATGAGTCACAGCATAAACTGACACATTTAAATACCTAAGGCTGTGTGGTCCAGTGGTTAAAGAAAAGGGCTTATAACCAGGAGGTTCTTGGTTCAAATCCCACCTCAGCAACTGACTCATTGTGTGACCCTGAGTCACTTAACCTCCTTGTGCTCCGTCTTTTGGGTGAGACGTAATTGTAAGTGACTCTGCAGCTGATGCATAGTTCACACACCCTAGTCTCTGTAAGTCGCCTTGGATAAAGGCGTCTGCTAAATAAACAAATAATAATAAAATGCGCTGCGCCGGTGCTCAAAACGGGCTACCAGTAGCACAGAATAATAGACTAATCTGAAAAATAGCGCCTCCCCTCCAAATGGGCTACCTCAATTAAACAATAGGTAGGTCATTTGGAGAGGCAAAATGTGCTAACCTGTGTTTTAAATAAAATGTACAGGTTTTAACCTATTAAAACCCGGGTAGCTCATCTGGAGAGGTAGAAATCACCCATGTTGACTAAGTGTCTTCACTTTATATTATATTATTATTATTATAATATAAAACCAAATATACATAATGAAAAGGATAACTTAATGAACCAAGTTTATTATACGACAAAAACAAACAATTGTACATAATGGAATAACCGGTATTGTGCTATAATTTCATCCTCAGGGAGATCAAAAAGGGTAATACGGCCCCTAAATACTCTCCTTTCTTCTCAGTACTCTCCCTCTGTTCTTGGGTTGTTCAGGAAGGTTAGGAGCTGCACTCTCCGTCATAAGAAATACGTTATGACTGCTGCCATAATGCTCTTTCCTATCAGCTGCTTTCTGTGCCCAAATAAGACCAATTTGAAATCTGACTTATTTGTGGACCCTTTTAGAGCTGGCACAGCTGTTCTGCCACTTCATAAATCTCATTTTAATATTACAGACTTCATTTACAAATGAGCCCCACCTACCATTTGCCCATGCATATAATTAAGCATTGACATGCCTTACAGTGCATGGCTAATGAGCAGTGGAGTGCATTGCATGGCACAGCACATTTTGGCGATGCTAACACAGCCTTAACTTGCCAAAAGTGTCATGATACATACGGGGCAATTTTAAGGCCAGCGTAAACTCGGCGCTATGGCCTTAATTCCTGTCGCAAATGCTTGATACATGACCCCCAATGTCTTTTACTTTAAATTTTTTAAAGTTCTTGGCAGCTATTTTCTAAGCTTTAACTGATTCTACCAAGGACACTTTGAACATGTATTTGGCAAACATTTTCTGCCCATCCCCTTGTGAACTTTGCAATCAGACGTGACATGAATAGAAGCTAGGCTGCCAAGGTTCAAGCAGAGCTGCTTTACTTAAGGGCTTTGAATTTGACTGCTTCCTTGACAGTATATAATTATGCAAATATTGTGACCATGGCAGCCCTTTTCAAAATTTAGGTATGGCACAGGGTAGGTGGAGTCAGTGCAATACTCCTCTGGAATCAATCTGGTTATGAATGGGAAACATAATACTGTAAGCCTGTAGGTCTGTCTCTTTGTTTTTTTGTTTGTTTTTATAGGAGTTAAGATCTAGGCCCGGACCAAATCAAAACTTTGACAACCTGCTAATTGCACTTAACAAAACTGTATTTAATAGCATTTTCTTTTTTTGTAAGTATCTTATTTCTTCTACTCATAAAAAGAAAACCCTATTAAATACAGTTTTGTTAAGTGCAATTAGCGGGTTGTCAAAGTTTTGATTTGGTCCCAGCCCTAGTGCTGAAGAGATTGAGGTAGAGGAATTGTGCCTATCCTCTGTGCAATGGGTTGTCTCACCTCACCATGTCAATCTCTCACTAGTTTGACGAGTATCCACTGGAAATCCTTGGTACTTAGGAATACAGTAGTATTTTAGAAAGGAAATCAGCATTCCTCAGAGGATTTTTGCAGGCCAAAACTGAAAACTGCACCATTCTGAGCAGTGCAATGTTCATATAAATAATGTAATAAAACAAACGAGTATGACAATGTTAATACATGGAGGTGGCCATATTTCCACCCTTATGTTTTGTTTATTTTTTGTTCTGGGTTTTATTCATGGCTCCTTTGTTTGTAGTTTTTCTTCTAGTGTTTTCTTTTGCCATTTATGGATTTTATTTTCTGTACACTTGATGTTTAGTCGCCTATGACATGCCATTGCTGGTATTGTCACGCATTGTGTTTTCTTTGTATAAATAAATCCTGCCCGCTTATGAGGTATGTCAGAATCAACTTCCTGTCTCTTCCATTCTGTCAGTGGATAACCACACCCCCTATCACAAGGCCCAATATACAATTCTTGAGTGAAGAAAAATTGTAGGTTCTATATCACTAGGTAGAAAGGTTAGTTATTTTTAAAATACTGTAAAAGTCCTACATGCAAATCTTATTAATACTTTAATCTGTCTCTAACCAAGGTATATTTGCATGGTAGTTTTGCAGTATAACATTACTATTATACCAGGTGTACCATTGTTACCATAGTTACCAATATACAATGCTTTTACTGCTATTTTACTGTGCTTTACTACATTTTGCTTTGTTTTTTATCCATAGGATACCACATTAAGCTTTTCTAAAAGTTTGCTTTCAACACAAAAAGAAAAGTCTAAGGAAGTCTTTGTAATTTGGCTCAAATCTTTCAAAGACAGTTCCACTGCATTCCTGCAATTGCATTAAGGTAGGCATGGCAATGTAATCCAATGGAAATATTAATCTCCAGAAAACCCCAACAAATTCCCCAAGTTTTGTGTGGGCTTTTAGCTGAACCAAGGCCTGTCTGTTGCACACCCTCAGAAGTCAGAAGTTGTCAAAGGTCTTTGAGATGCAAAGCGAGATATGTGATGATATACCGTAACTCTGTGAACACTCTTGCAAAACATGTGACATTTGCTCTGGATAGATTGCCTGTGTACATTTTCATAAGCAGGGTGTGGCATTCTCTGACCGCCCAGGGATTACTGTGACCTCACTCCAAATACAAAAGCTATCGGAACACTCACTGAACAGATACATACAAACCCCTCCTTTGTCTTGCCTGAACTCCTCCATGACAACGTTCCTAAAATCCTCAGTGCACTGGACACAATGAATTATCCTTTAGACCACGACTCCTTGAAGCAATGCAAAGTCTATGTAATGTCTTTCATATAACTCTTATGGAAACGTAAGGGGAAGTCTAAAAATAGAAATACAGTAACTTGAAATGATGACAGCCCCACTACCACCACCACACACAAATAGTTTTTGGTGCTTCCTCAAAAGAAAGAATGACCACATCTGAATTCAATTAGTATAAAACGACTCAAATATAGGCAGCAACCTAATTAATGAGGGACATAACAAATCAGCTGCCCCCAGTGCTGAGGTTCTTTAATCAACTGTTTTTCCTACCCTAATTATTTAAAAAAATAGTATCTCTGCACCTAATAGTATAACAAAAGGAGTGGATTTATTAATGGCCATCTTTCTTTCACTGACTTACAGTGCACACCCATCTCTTATCCTCTCAGCTTGCTCAATGATAAACATACAAATAGTGCAATAAAACACTATTATTCTTAAGGTTCCTTAAACATTAGAACACATGTCATAATGTCCCTCATTTCTGAGAAACTTGTTTAAAAAGGAAGCTTTAAGAAACATTTAACCTATCCCTTTTGATTAGGAAGGTAAGAATGCATATATTCCATTGAGGTACAATCAATCCTGATCCATCAAACTAAACAAATTAAAAGTGAGTTACATGCCATTCCATTATAGTCACATTAATGTGCAGTCATGTGAAAAAAAATTCAAATAAGAAAACTTTTAAAGTCCTCAGTAACCCGAAAGACCAAATCTTACTACATCACTACCGCCTAATCTTGCTTCATATAATGCACTTGCATGAGCCTCATTTTGAACTGCTATGAACACCAAGAAAGAAATTGCGGTCACGCCTTATGAAAGGTCTAGATAAATCACAAAAGCATTTTCAAAATGTCACATGTTTCTTAGAATAATCCATTATAGCCACCATTATATTTGATCTGTTCGTCGTAGTTTGTTTTTTACACTGCCGGTGTAAGAAAGCAGAAAGCAGAAACTGCTGTACCAGCACACTGTATTATTAAAGTACTTTAAGCAAGAGTAGTCATGAAACAAGATCATTTAAATAGGTAAGGACAAAAGCTATGTAAACCAACCTCAGTCTCCTCAGTGCTAGTCCATTTCAAGAAGCCTGAAAATCTTTCTCCCTGAACTCAGATGAAATGCTTCCTGGTATCAAGTGAAAGAGGAACAAGTGCCAGAGCCGCCTCTGCTCTATAATCCACTTCACATATTTCTAGACTGGCTGAATCAACCACAGGAATAAAAGGAAAACCACACTGAGTTGGTTTCAAGTAATTCTTGTCAAGTGAGTCAACAGGCATAGATAGATTAGTTCACCTTTTCACCAACACATTAACAGACACTGTATTGCAGGCGTTCAGACAGATGGGGGCGCTTTCACAAAAGGTATGAAAGAATACTGCCAAGAACACACAGCCAACTGCACTTACGGACTGTTTTATAAGCTTCTTCTCAAGTGCAAAAAAATAAACTCTCTTTAGTATGTTTGTATGTATGAGTAATGTCCCCACATTTTCTTTATCAGACCAGAGTATATACAATTTGTGTAATCCATTTTTGATGATTTTGCTAAAGCCCTAAAATGCATTATAGTAAAGCTGAGTGTATAATTGTCAAAAAACATCATCAGCAGGTAGCCAGACCAGCAGATTCATAAGGTCAGATTCTGTGAACCAAAATAAATCATGTCCCATTATAAGCTCAGGTGCATGTTTGACTATTTAGGTTAATCCATAACTTTAGATTCATCTTGAGTAAGTCTTACGAAACACATGACTCATACATTCTTTCTCAAGTCTTTTGTAATCTGAGCCACATGCTACTGACAACTGCTCCTGTTCTTTTGTGGAAATGATTCACAGGAAAGAAATCGTATTCCCGGTTTGAGTTATGCATCCACATAATAAATCTACTGATGGTAGAGAAAAACAAAGACCACTGACACACGTGCTCGGCTTGTGATTCACCTGACCACAAGATGACTTGCTGTACCTCAGAGCTGAAACAAACTCCTCTGGGGGCCCTTCTCATTTCAGGCATGAAGTGAGTCAATTCCTGCTTTTGAACATCATACAGAAAAAATGCCAGCTTTTATTGAATCACCTGCCATCAGTATCCAGTTACTTTATTAAGAAATAAACCCTGATCTAGATTATACTCTTAATTCCCTAAAACTAAATTTCATTGAGTTTAGATAATATGTACTTTCAAAAGCAGCAATATTAATGCATCCATCTAAACAGTGGGCTGCATAATGATTGCCTACATATCAACTAATAATGTCTTCTGCGACTTTTGCATTATCCTTCAAGTGAGATAGTTACTGTACAACAGACTTTGGTACAGCACTAAGCCCTAGAAGTTTGGAAAAATTGCTAAAATGCTTTGTGGAAAGCTGAAGTCATTGATGTGTAGTCAATGAAACTTGCAGGTGCCACTTTTGAAACAAACCAATTTTCCGGGCATTAAGATGTCATTAGCATTACTGGTCTGTATCTGTTCTGATGCTGAATGAGCCACAGGGTACTCTTTTTACTGACAGGATACGGTATAATCGATCGCTTACCAGGCCATGCAACATTACTTTCTCACACTACTAACAGCAGTAACCAAATACATTTCATATTGCACCCATACACTGACTGTACAGCAAATATAGCTATCCCAATGATACTTATTAAACAAACAAACAAAACATTTACTGATTTGTTCACATCACAGCTAAATTCTGGCATGCTGCTTCATTATTCACAAATGTATTCAATATCACATACCTGTTTGGGTGATTTCAAGACCAGATTCAAGAAGCAAACAAAAAAAGTAGGAAGATGCTATTAAAGACCCACCAAAGGGACCAGCATGTTTTAAGCTATCAAGATGTGATACACTTGATTGTCTCAGTCCAGTAAAAGGAGGGTTCTCTGGCCTATATAGGAACCCTAACAAGGCCACAGGAGAGGCACATTCTGTACTTCCCACTGAGGGTCCTAATATAACATTGCTGTTTTCTGACAGGGTAGCCTGTCATGTGAAGGTCTGTCAATTTGACATGAGCACATAAGGTGTACGCGAGCACATCATAAAGGTGTTTTCTTCCTTTAGCCAACAAAGCTCAGACATTAAAAAACTCCCTCATTTTTTTTGTAACAGGCATCATGTCTAGATTCAAAGTATGCCCACATTAAATTCCCCTTTTGATCACCAATACACATTATTAAAGATTAGAAAACAATTCAATACTGTCAGCCAATCAGCTTCCAGCTCTAGCGGGCGCTAATAGATGGTAGATGCCCGCTGGAACGTCTCAGCACCAACAGTGAATCAAATTTAAAATCAATCCGCGCAAGTGCTGGCCTTTTCTTTTTGACTTGCTGTATTTTTCAGCGTAGTTCACATCTATTGGACAGTAAATACTAAACAAAGACACAATTGGTCCAAATTAATTTTATTATCCACCAAAACCAGCCAGTCAATACTTTGCATCGACGAAAGCAACCAATCCTGTACCTGCAACTGCCGAGAGCCAATCACAGACTGTCAGCCCGATTGGAGCAAGACACAGCATCTTTCAACAACAATGCGAGACGCGGACAGTTTAGTAATATTGCTCCGTTCATATATAGATTCAGGAGAGAAAGGCTTTGGCTGATGGTAGAAACAGGAGGCATTTTAGAGCAGTATTTAATGGGAGATTGTACTGGTAGTTCAGACTCCATCCTACACTGTTCAGTAATTGCTCCAGTCATTCCTCAGGCAATGTCCTGATTATAAATAGGGGTTTAAAACCCTAACAAGTTAATGAAAAATAATAATCAATTTACTAAATAAAAACTCATTGTTTTTCTCTTCATATGTATGTCATCCTTGTTCTTTATTTAAAAAATGTTCAGGACTATTTTCTTAGAACGTCTTTACTCAGAGGAAAGGTACCCGACGAATCAGTACAAGTTCAAGGTTCTAATCTAGGTTTTAAATCTAGGTTTTAAGGTGTTTTTTTTTAAAGAAAACAATGGTAAAAAATTGTTTTCTTATAGTGATGGAGCCCTCTCGACGATGGTTGTACCAATGCGATAGTTGTCCTTGACTTTCATTAGCGCCCTCGCCTTCGGCTCGGGACGCATAACTCCCATTGCAGTCAACTATCACACGGTAGAGCCATCATTGACGGGCACTATCGTGTAAATGTTCATTTGGAAATGCTTTGAGGAATACGGTTTCCTAATATTTAATGATCTAGCAGGTATAATGTGCATATCATTTATAAAGCCACTTTAAGGTGCAGGCAAAATGCTGTGGATTCCTTAACTATTTGGCACTCATAAGCCAAGGTGATTTAGCAAAGTAAAATGCCCAGTGCTAGACAAATACTTTCCTAACCTTTGATCCTGTAAATATGCTACATGTTTATAATCACTCATCACCGTTCAGCAGCCTAACCAGCATCCATGCAACAGGTCTAACAGCCATTAAGAATACAGTACAGAAAAGTACAATGACATAGGATTAGGAAAATATATCCAAATGAACGTAGTAAAACATTTCAGATAGCTTAATTTGGTACATTGCTAACATGAACAAATAAGGCCAAGTTAAAAAAAAAAAAAAAAAATCCCAGGTAGCATAATCCAGACCAAATGCTTTGTAAACATGAAGTAATATGGAAATGTGAAAAAAGATCTGTATCATTGATATATCCAGAGGTTAAAAATATGTGGCATGTAAACAGTTAATGTTCACTTGTCACCACCTGTATGGAACTTGTTTGAGAAAATCACAGAATATAACTCTACCAACCATGAAGACCCAATGTCAAAGCATGTTTTCTGTATCATTGATATGGCCAGAGTTTAAAGCAATGTCACAGTGAAAGTGTTCATTTTTACTAGATAACACTCTTAATGGAACTGAAGAGGGTAAGATATAGGTGTACATTTCATTTCTATAGCATGCAGTGCAAAGATATTCAGTACCTGAAGCTTAAAAGAATAGTTAGCAGACATTAGAGAAATTATTGCCCAAACAGTTGTCTAAATGTATAACCATGTTTCTTTTTAGTACAAGTCCATGAAATCTAGCAAACAGGCTTTTTGCAAAAAATCATTGAGTGTAACCTTTTACTCATGTAACATGTTTTTGTTTTGTCCAATGACCAATCAATGTCAAAATATTTTATTTACACATTCAGAATTATGTTAACTCAATGCTTTATAATTAAAAAAATAACCGTTTTGTTTAATATGTTGAAAATACACATTAAAGGATTCTATTCATATGAGCAACACGTTAGTACAGCTCTTAGTCTAAAGAATCACTGGACTAACGTAATATCTTCGCTTACAATCCTCCAAGATGCAGAAGACTGATGCATTTTGTTCATTGGATTTTTCCTGCAGAGGTTCCATAGCACTGAAAATGTGAAGTTGCCAGCCTAAATGGTTTATGATATTAACAGCAGTAGGTGTGGTGGCTGCGGTAGCAGGTTAACAAACACATAAAAGCTCCCCTTACGAGGGTGCTTAATGGCAGCGACTTCACAAGTAGTTTATCTAAAAGTTATTTAAAAGTCTATCCTCCTCCTCAAAAAAATCAAGGTAGATAATAACACATTAAGATATAACTATATTTCATTTTTGTATATTCAGATTGTGTTCTAAACAGTGACTGAATGAAAAGAGCATAGCATTTTTTTTCTTCATTGTAAATTTCTATGAGCCACTAAAAGCCTTGAGAAGGCAGATAATTCTTGACAATATTACAGTCTTTACTGATAGCAACTGTTTGATGGAGGACAAAGGGATTTGAGAGTATCAAAATCCTTTAGTTTTCTTAGCTAAACTGTTCCGTTTTCTATTCCAATGAGCAGTAATCAAGTATATCATTTAGAACTAGAATCATACACATACACAATTTCACACTACCAACATTATGATCTGTGTTCAATTTGTATTCTACAGATGTATAACTAATCTGAATCTACCAAGACTTTTCACATACATTTTAATGAACACTGATAACAAGTCCCAGATAACAAGCATCCACATGACCAAATTTCTGTGGAAAAAAAAACAGGAGCTACAGAAACCTGCTAAAAATGTCACACACACACACACACACACACACACACACACACACACACACACACACACACACACACACAAAACTGTTAGACAATTTTAATCCTTCATCTTTTACAGCAGTTGTTCCATTATGAATGCATAATAACGCCTACAACTGCTTTGAACCAAGACCACAGAATTCCAAAAACTCAATAGTGGCTGTATGATGTATTTTTTTTATGTATAAATTAATAAAGCAGCACTAAGCAGCCTGCTTGCCTTCTTTCACACAGTATTGTTGTTTTATAAGCTGTACAAAAATGAAATAATAAAACCTGTAACCTTGAGCTTCTTTTCATTAAAACAAAACTTATTAATCATGAGACTAACGTTTGCCACCTTTACAACCTGACCAATTGTCCCTCTCTACATACAAAGCGACTGAAACACTGGTATATGTTAATCTACCGAACCTTAACTGAGAAAACATCTGCTTAGTTGCATAGTTTACTGGAGCACTCTTCTTCATTGTACAATGTAAGATCTAGTAATTTATTAAACTGGCTAACTTAGTAATGTTATTAAACTGGTTGTTTCCAGGGTATCAACAGTTTTTGGTCATCACTCATTTCAGTTTG
The DNA here is from genome assembly GCA_030684275.1 of Acipenser oxyrinchus oxyrinchus. Classification (NCBI taxonomy): domain Eukaryota; kingdom Metazoa; phylum Chordata; class Actinopteri; order Acipenseriformes; family Acipenseridae; genus Acipenser; species Acipenser oxyrinchus. Next base: position 15,570,529 of record CM060256.1, on the reverse strand, counting down.
CAGCAGCCAATGACTGGAATGAGTTTCAACAAAAGTTAAAATGAGAAAGGTTCATATCTGAGGTTGCTTTTAGCCATAGGGTCAGCTCATTGCTGACTGACTTCTGTACCTGCTCAGTTTTATGTTCTGTGATTGATTATGTGGTCATTGTAAATGAGAATTTATTCTCAATTGACTTATTTGGATAAATAAAGGTTTTTGATTGATTTGATTTATTGAAAGGTGAAAGTGAAAGGAATAAAACTATTTTAATTTACTTGCAGGTAGTAGCTGTTCATTCATTGTTCCAAAAAGTGTATTTCTAGTGTTACACCATGTTGTTTTATTCTGTGAACTGGTGTGATCTAGAATGCAATTAGCACTAGATTGTAAGGTCAAAAAAAAGAGTTCATGATGATACTTTACATAGAAATGCCTTATGTTTCTTACTTAAATGGGAACTGTACTCAAAATAACAAGGCTCTCTAAATGCTCTGTAAACATAACCAAATGTGTCTCGCTGTGCCAATTTGTTAAAAAGTCAAGCGTTTGGCCAGTATTTCAATTTTGTTGTCAGCTTTCTGGGTCAGCTGGAAAAGCAGGCCGCCATAACAAAACAATGGCTACATAATAGACAGGGTGTGATTTGTCATATTTCCAGTGGGGGGGATAAAACAGACAAACAACAAAACATCATGGCAAGCCTTGATACATCTATAATCGGGTAAAAGTTCCAATCTATGGCTCTGGGGCTGTTTAAAAAAAGCTACTATGGATTTTTAGTGTCCTGTCTTCATTTATTTTTTCTTTTTTATTATCCCGATCCCAAACAGTTTGAAATACAGCAACTGAATGACGTTGACGTAGTTGATTTTGATTGGTCAATGAAGCGTTCTTACCTTTGTATACCGGTAAGTTAGTGATCAGCAGATGTGTCAGCCGCACAAAGAGCACAGCATGTGGTTTTCACTGACTCTACTGTGCAGAATATATATATATTTTTTTCTATGTGTAAATATCGGGACTTTTTTCCTACGCGACGGGACGCAGGATATTTACTAGAAAATCTGGACTGTCCCGACTATATAGGGACTGTTGGTATGTATGCCTTTAATGATGTGTGGCTTTTAATCTTAATCAGCAGTAATTATTTTAAATCATTAAATATATAATAAATATAAACAACAACCAGCATATTGTACCAACATTATAATTTAGCAGCAGATGCTACTAAATGACCCAGTAAGTATTGAGTTGCCTGATTGGTCAAATAAAACCCTTAGCAATTTATCAAACTATAAGTGCACAAAAAGTACATTATTTAGTGTTCTGAAATTAAACTGGGACTGTCCCAAATGTTTCCACTATGCATTTTTAAAATTAAATTAAAAAGCATGATATGACTAAATTCATGGAATTATTATGTTATTGGGCTTTTCAATACAGGGCTGGTTGAGTATACCGTGTGAAAAAGGGATGGTTACAATCTTCAATGTGGTTGCATAATCTAAGTGGTTGGGAGAGGCTGTGAAATGCTATGAGTAATCAACATTAAAGAGAGGGATCCGTTGACTTAAAGCCCTACAACTTATCATTCTGTGTTATATTAGAGCTCATTTTGTTCTATTACACATTTAGCAACATGAGTAACAGGACAGTCCACAGTGAATTTCTATTAGTGTTGATGATTCTTAGGTATAGCATTTTCAATCTTTCTCAAGTTTCTGGAAGTGACTCAGAAGCTGTGAGGTACCATCACAAAAGTGCTCTTAATTATTCATGAGTGCTTTATAATGTTGGATTTAGAAAGCAACAACAAATGTAAGCCTAAAAGGCCAACGCAATGGAGGCTCCTCATTAAACAACGTCCACACATAGTGGGCCTGAGTGAATACTTTTTGTATTAGGAATGGAAGGCAGGGATTGTTCTGCCTCAGCCTGGAGCTTTGGTTTAGTACTGTAACAACCCTACATGCTTCACACAACTTGGGGAAGAATGAAACTAGCAATAGTGACGTAATTACATACAACTATTAATGTGCACACAAGAGGCTCTTAAAATATTTCTGAATTGTTTTGGTATTTTATTGGGTACAATTTTCCTTTCTGAATAAAAAATGTAAAAACAACAATTTGGAATAAACAGCTTAAAATAGAATCATAGTTCCTGGGTTTTAATAAAGCCAGTGATGTGTTGCATTTGTTTTTAGATCCTGTGTAACATTTGCTTATCCAAATAAAAATCAATGACAGATATATTCCACCTAATGCTGAATAAATTAGCTTTACAGTTTTATAGCTAACCATGTGATACAATAGCACCCTCAATGGGCTTTTTTTTTATTGCATCGTTGTGTTCCCCGCATCTTATTCTGTACCAGTACCAAAATTCAGCACTCTATGTCAGCTAGATAAGCCAATGCATGGGGTTCATGTCCAACATGTGTGAACTTGAACTTTTTCTATTATTTGGTAGAATGGTATCAAAACAGCAAAATAAGATGTTTTTATTTATTTATCCAACACTACCCATTGAGTTACTATAAAACAGTTTGAGGTAATGTCTGGGTTAATTCTGTACTTTAATGAAATCATTTGAAAACTCACATATACACCCACACATAACCAGGCCACCTCATTCCTACATTAGTTTAGCTCCAGTATTTCTGTCTTTTGGCACCATCTGTTAGAGGCTACAAGCTGCACACTTTTAATTACAGTACTATATTATGACAATGATTAGTGGTTGGGCTGCACATCATTGTCTCAACAGCTATTGCTGGGAGTGGCTACGAATAGAACGACATTGCTTCCTCACAGCCAGTCACTCCAGACCCTCTGGACTGTGGGCAAGATACTGGTTGTCTGATTTTTAACCAATATCTTGACCTTTCTTTCATTTTGTCCTATTTCACACACTCAGCTTGGATATCTGTACAGTATGTGCTATATTTTGACACCACAGGAAGATATGGCATATCATACTGTTTGTAGATGTTAAATCTCAAACTATCAGGGAAAACCATAGGAGAAAAAATGAATGAATTAGAATAAAGTATACATTTATGCAATCATTGAGCTTCGTGTAATGTCATGTTGCAGATTGGAGTGTAGACTGCAGATGGGAGCGCCAATTTGGCACTATGTCTAAGGATATCCTGGACACACCTTTGCTACCCACCAACAAATCTATCCGGTTAGGTGTAAATCACACAGGTATTTAGAACTTCTCAGAAAACCTAGTAATTGGAATCCTGTAGTTTTTGTGTGCATGTCATTTAGTTCTTAGAAAGTTGTTGCAGTGTCAGCTCAGAAAGCACCCTGGCAACCACAGAATAGGTTTCCCCCTAAAGACAATTACTGTACAGTACACCCTGCTCTGAATGAATAACCAATTTTACATGTGGTCATGCATTTTCAAACCTAGCTTTCTAAAAGCAAAATAAACATATAGAATTAGGATTTTACTTTCTCCCCGATCCAGATTAAAAACCAGCTACTGCTGTTAATAAACGATGCTCAAAACCTCTTACCATTTTTGTAAAAAAAAAAATATACAAAAATAAAGTTACTGCTGTCATATATTTATTTGATCACAATAACATGATGACATAATCTAATTGGAAAATGTACTTTCTTTCTTTCTTCCTTTTAAAAAAAAAAAAGTGCAGTTAAGGACTGTGCTTATCTTCCTACGTAGATTAAAACAGAAGTCGAACCACAGTGACCTGAAACTAATGTCTGTAAATCTCACCACGTATTTTGGGAAACGCTTTATTAAGTGAATACCCGAATACCAGCAAATGAGTATGTAACAGTGCTGGCTCCAGCTTCTTTTTAGACGCTTACACACTGCAGCACTTTGAATTCCAAAACTGCTTCCTGTAAATCATTATACCATTTACCAGTTTTCATCAAACCCTAGTAGGACATACAGTTAAGTAACAGGAACGAAACAGACTGTGGTGTGCTAAATAATACCTATACTACCTGCTTTTTATTCTTCCGTCTTCAGTGACCCAGGATGTCAGGTAACAGATTCTGCTAGTAAAATGGTATAGTATTTATCTACTAGGTAATGGTAAATACATCCTGATGCATCCTGCTTAGCCGTATTCACGCACTAGCACATTAGTTCTTAACATTTTAAGAGCCTGTCTTTTGGATTCCTAGAATGGCTGCAGAGATTAATATTAATATGATTGCAATGCTTTGCATGTTAATTCTTAAATAAGCACTACAAAACATAGAAAGGAGGCAAGCTTACAAGAATTCCAGAATCTAAATGGTTACAACTGAATGATAAACTTATTTAGACTTATTTGTATTACTTTATGTTACACAGACAAATAAAACAGACACATAAAACATTAATATTGAAAACAAATACATTGTCTAAAACATTTAATATACAGATAAAAAAAATGCTTAAGGAATTTTATTATTAAAAATGCATCGGTAAAACTCATGTGGTCAAACATCTCATCTAAAAACTTGCAATTGACATAATCATTTACTTGCAGGGTCTACAGTTAAAACACAAAGATGTACCGCTATGAATTCAGCAGTTTCCACTTTTGAGTTTACTACTGTACTTAAAAAATAAAAAAAAATCACAAATGGAACCTGTATCTTAAGCAAATAAAGATCACTATTAGAAAGTGCAACGTTTTAAGTTTATAATTAATAGTTAATAATTTGTTTGAAAAAAACGTACCTTGTTTCTGCTATTCTATCTTGTTCCTTGACAGCAGTAGAAGTGCGTTTTGCCCCTACACCAGAGTTACCGAGACTGGAGGTGCAGTCGAAAAAAAAGTGAGCCTTATTCCTCTGACGTGTGACTCTTATAAATGAAACAGAAACTTGACTTGTGATGCTGTTTTCACAAAGCAACCTGCTAATTCCTCTATTTAAATCTATTACAAACTGATTGCTGACCAACACCTCCAGTGTACAAGCTAATCTTTCAAATGTTTAAAATCAAATAAACCTCCCCCCTCCCAAAAATACACTTCTAATCAGATCCAATTTCAAATGATTTCCGTCCGTTTAAGTAGATCTTGATTACTTCTAGTGATTGTGGGCTGCATCAAGTAGCTGAGGTATATAACTCTGGAGTACATTTTATTGTACAATTAGTTGATGATTCACCCTCATTACACAATCACTGCCTGCCTCATGGCTGTAATAGACCTTGATGATCTAGCATGATCTTTTCATCCAATACAAGGAAAACATGCAATCCCAGTACCATATTACACAGACTGTTTAAGAACACGGTGTAACACATGGACAACAGGAGAGAACAAGCAGCTCAATTTCAGACTCCCTGACCATGTAATATGATAGATGTTTAAAAAGTAGGGACTATTATTAGAATCTTATATATGCAGGTTTGTGTTTTTGTTTAATATCGGTAAGCATAAAATAAATTTTAAAAAACCCCTGCAACAACTCATTTTTTGTTATGACAAATGTTGTAAGTGGTTGTTGCTGGACTGCTTTTTAAGAAACAGCAGGGGAATTAAAATATCCTAATTAAACTCAATGCAGTGCTGTGAGATTACCAGTTAATGAATGCCAGTTTTGCAACACATCATATGAACAGCCTGAGAGAAGTCTCTTTGTAAATTGATCTCCTTTCTGCAAACAAACATAGCCGTGGCAATGACTCTGCACATTCTGATTCTAGCCATTACTACCTGGCACCAGTCAAAATGTTCATCAACATTTCAAAAATGACTAAAACACTATAAAACCTTGTAGAGCCTTGTGTATAGCTCCAAATATATAGGATTTTAAAAACAAAGATCTACTATTTGACCTATGATGGGAGACACCTTAAGCAACAAGCATGCCAGTGACACTCATCCACCACAAGTGCTGTAAATGCAAAAATCAGTAACATGAAACAGTAGCTCACCTTGACCGGTAATAAGTTCACTTTTTTTTTAATGTTACACCTCAACTCGTAGAACGAAAATGAATTTGCATGACACCCACTTCAAACATTTATATACTAAAAAAAAGTTATTGCAGCTTTTAGATGTAGGCCATTTGTGGGTTACTTTTAATGCTTGGCTTCTCCTCAATACACATGATACCACATATGGGATAGTAATCAAAATGTGTATTATTATTATTATTATTATTATTATTATTATTATTATTATTATTATTATTATTATTATTATTGTGGCTGGTGGCCCAAAAAAATGGCAAAGCAGAAAAAAGGCAGATGGCTATGGTTCCTCTTAAGCCCCCAACAGCAGAAGAATCTTATTATTGTATTTTGACACCAGTTTTCATATCCTGTTAATGTTTTACCCCAATTCAAGGCTGTTAAGCTCATTTTCTCCAGTAGCCAGCAGAGAAAAGAAAACAGCAGTCCATCATAGCTTATTCTAATAACTGTAACTGTTGCTACACACAACCAGTGTGTGTTTAACAATGCACTATATACAACATTAGTTTCAGAACAAGGTACATTACTCAGTTGTATTTCATGAAGTGGTACACGTAATTCAAATAAGGACTTAATTTAAATTAATCAATCTCTAGGCATTTGCTACGTCCTTCTAAACTGCGCTTCGTTCCTTTCACTCTCATCAGGATTAGCATCCGAGGTCATCAAAGTCGGTGATTGGCTAAAACAGCCAAAAGGGGAGAGAAGGCATGCCACCCATTGGCTGTTTTTTTTAGATGGCTTTACTCAAGTGTTTGGCTAACAGAGGTGCTTAGCATAACTACAGAGGAGACAAGAGTGTGTCTACCTCCTCCGAACGTACAGTGGTGACTGAGAGGAGAATTTGGATCTGATAGCTGCCTCTGCGTAAAAGCTATATTTTATTACTGTATATTACATAAATAAATAAATAAAATCAAGTTAATTCATTTTAAAATTCTCGAGCAGGCCGTACCTCCCTTGCCTCGTCTTACGAGCCGCCACTTATTAATATTATTATTATTATTATTATTATTATTATTATTATTATTATTATTATTATTATTATTATTATTATTATTATTATTATCTGCCACCCATTCACCTTTGAACTATTGATAATTAAGACCCAAAGAAAACTATTACATTTAAGGAAACAGAAATAATCAATAGAAAACAATGTAAATTATAATACAGTCGCAAAACTTTTTTTTTTTTTAAATTTTAAAAGTACTACTTATAACATCAAGCTAACTAAGTTTTGTAGTTTTAGAATGACATTTAAAAAGGAAACATTCCAGACTTTGCATTGTATACATACAACTTGCAACATACTATTACTTCTTCCTAGAAATCTTCTATTTTCACTCTTTTCCCAGGGTAGGTCATTCTGAATCTGACATATAGGACACAATGAAAGAGGGATGAAAGTAAAAAAGTAATTAATAAACGTTTTGTATCTTTTTTTTTAAATATATAGTTTTCCCGCCAAAACCTTACACACCCCTTGGTCTGCATGTTTTCTTTGAACACAATGGATTATAATGTTGCCATAGCACTCTTTTCGGAAAGTACCAACTCTCCCAATAAAATTATCAGAAATATAGGGTCTTGCTAGTAGTCTTAAATTGTTTCATATTTGATTTTGTATTTAAAAGGTTCTAATGACAATATGAAGTAAATAGCTTTGAGAATCTAGTCCATTCTCTTTTTTCCCCTGAGAACAGGAGAGAACGAATCTGAACTGTAAATCTACCTCCCGACCTGGAAGTACACTAAGTAAGGTTGGTGGTACGCCTTCACAGGAATGGGCCGACTCGATGGTAGGACGGAACCGGAAGTCGGCCATCTTGGGGAAAGGGCGTAGCTCTAAGACTGCTGAACAGCTCTATTGTGATCAGCTGTGTTGCGCGTGGCGATTGGATAGAGTGTGGCGCCGTACTGATCACAGGGAGGAGTTTAGCAGTACAAAAAGGACGCAGCTATGTGAGTACAGGCCTTGAGGCTGACACGCTAACAAGCCAGAGCGCTGCTGTTTGTTATTGTTTTTGTGTTGGCAGACTGATACTGATTTGGGAGCTGAAGCCACAGAGCCAGCACTACCACCTGGAGCATCGGCACTGCCACACTACCTCAACCTGTTCCAGCACTCAGAGGATCTGCACTTGCACACCCCCTCAGCCCTTTTCAGATTTGTATATACAGTATATATATATATAATATATAAAAAAACCTGACTGTCCAGCCAGATTATTGAGAGTACTGTAAAGTAAATGAGGAGGAAAGGATGAAATTGAGTAAAAATGCAGAAATACTATGCGGTAACAGGTTCATTTTAGGAGGAAATGAATTCAATGTAGAATTGACTTTGGTTTCCACTGGTAACTTCAATGCGAGAACAACAAGATTGTGAGGATATTATTTGTAACAAGATGGTCTAATTTGCACTAGGCAGTTTTTAAATTGACCAAGATGAGATATCTACAGTTAAAACTGTTATTTTAAATAAAAAGGTAGCATAATCACATTTCCAATCAATGGAAACTTTTTCAGTCAACAAAACTCAGTTACTTTCACTCTGCCAGACATAAGGGTTAAAAGGTACTTTTCCTTTATGACAAAAAATAACAGTGCTCTGTAATACAACAAGAATGTGGTTTGATAGCTACACAGCTATGAGAAACAGTTAGTAACATCTAATATATCTAGTTTCTAATTGAACAAACCCCTATCTGCCACAATAACACATATTCAAATAATCACCTGTTAAGCATTTCTAAAATGATACTATTTCAGCAGGATGGGTCAACGACTCAAACTTTCATATGAAAGCATGCAATACTAGTGCAATACTAGTGTTTAGTGCAAGTGCTTCAGTGATTTTAGACATATAAAATAAGACTTCTTAAAACACAAAGGGATAGTTTATCAGGTAAATATTGATGTTCTTAGTCTTTCAAGGGCTCATACTGTGGTAGACAGTTTGTACTTTTTTTGTTATCATACTTGGCGCCATTTAGTGTCACAAGCAGTGCAAAGGTCACACGTCTTCATACTACAGTCAGCACTCACATCCAACTCTAAAATGTTGACTTCAGTGGCGGGTTAAAGAGTGTAACGCATATCTGATTATTTCATTTTGGCCCGTTCCATCCCTGGTCCATTTTTCAGAAAACACAAAAAAGATACAATGTCAAATACATAGCTGAAAGGACTGCGTTTCAAAATAAATAGGTTTCCATTTAGATGTACTGTAGTTGGTTATAGTACTATATTTTCAACAGTATTTTAATTCAGAACAATATGATTCTGAAAATATCACTTACCAAAAGAGACGACTGTAGACACATGGACTGTACATTACATTCTTTTAAATCTGGTACGTATTAATTTGTAGCAGTATGTAAAATTCCACATTACAACCCAATAGCAAAATGAAATCAAAATGTTACCCATGCACAGAAATTTGTAAAATATAAAAGGCAATGCAGTTTATCAATAGCTTCAGAAAAAAACAATATTTTCTCCAGAATTGAAAAAGTATTCAAAATTGCATGTGCTCCTCAATAAGGCTCTAATTTCACAGTGCACTTGTAATTGAAAATGCACAAAAGCAAGATCACAGATTTAAAACTGTTTAATGATTAACTGTTTCACATTACTGTAGCTGGAATTGCTCTTCTCTTTGTTTATTTGCTGCTGCATTTTCGTCAAAAAAAAATGTTGGCTGTGACGGATAATCAAATACATTTTAACATTGAAGAGATTGGCTTTTTATCAGAAAACTGGTGACAGTGTCGGAAATTGCATGTGACAGGTAAATGCATTAATTTATTACAGTTGTAGTCAAAAGTTTACATACCCCAATGAAAATTTATACATTTCTAGAAATTTCTCAAAAACAACGAATTTTTGGAAAAATCTTTCGTAGGAAAAGTTTTGCTTTTGTGGATGAGGAAAAAAAGTTACAACAAATAGATGTCTACAATTATTTATTTCAGCAATTTTTTTACAAAACTGGTAATTCAAAAGTATTCACACCATGTGATGCTATGATAGGATTGTCTACAAGGTGCTAGAAATTTCAATATGATAATGCAGAACCTAATTCTAGTAAAGTCTAGAAAATGCTGGATTGTAGGTGAACATTCTTAGAGAGTATAAAAGGGTTAGGCATAGGATGATTGCTGTCATTACCAATAAGTCAATATGGGAAAAGGTAAAGAGCTATCTGAAGACCTCAGGCAGAAAATTATGTATTGTCATAAAGCTGGAGAAGGATACAAGAAGATTTCCAAGCATTTGAGTAACCCAGTTTCAACTATTGTTTCTATTATCAAGAAGTACAAGACTCATGGTACTGTCACAGCGCTCCCTCGGTCTGGAAGAAAGAAGGTTCTTTCACCAAGAACAAGAATTGTGAGGAAGGTTAATAACAATCTGAGATCGACTGCCAAAGATATTCAAAGTGAATTGGCTGCAAGTGGGACTGGGGTTTCCATTTCAACCACAGGTCGAGTATTGCATTGTGAAGATCTCAATGGTCGCAAGCCAAAGAAAAAGCCACTCTTAGGAAAAAGTCACAAGGACAATCACTTAAAGTTTGCGAAACAACATTTGAATGGTGGATATGAGTTCCGGTCAAAGGTTTTGTGGAGCGATGAAATAAAATTGAGCTATTTTGTCACGCGGATAGTCATTACATTTGGAGAAAGTCTGGTGAGGCGTACAAAGAAAAGAACACCATACCTACTGTCAAGCATGGAGGTGGTAATATCCTTCTATGGGGCTGTTTTTCTCTAATGGTACAGGAAACTTAATTGTAATACATGGTAAAATGGATTCCATAGCATACCAAAACTTGGTTTAAAGCGCACTGGATGTTCCAACAAAAAAAAAAAAAAAAAACCCAAAGCACACATCAAAATATACTTCAGAATGGTTAAAGAAGAATAAAATCAAGGTTCTGGAATGGCCTAGTCAAAGTCCCGATCTAAATCCGATTGAGAATCTTTGGTATGAGTTGAAGAAGGCTGTCCACACGAGAAGTCCTCAGATTTTGAATGAACTGGAACAACTTTGCATTGAAATATTCTAATTGTGTAAAAGAGGTTATTATTGCTAAAGGTGCGTCAACTAGCTATTCATTTCATTTTCCGTGTCAGGGTATGAATACTTTTGAATGATCATTTTTTGAGTTTTGCAAAAAAATTGCTGAAATAAATAATTGTAGACATCAAAACAAAACTTCTGTACAAAAGATTTTTCCTATAATTATTTGTTTTTGAGAAATTTCTAGAAATTATAAATTTCCATTGGGGTATGTAAACCTTTGACTACAACTGTATATCTATCTATCTATCTATCTATCTATCTATCTATCTATCTATCTATCTATCTTTATATAGAATGGGAATTGATTTTATTCTTAATACGAGGATGGTAAAATGCGACTGACGTGTATCTGGGCATCGTATATCTGAGTGCTGAATGTACTTTGCTCTTGTTTTCGAGCCCTAGCTGAGCCATGTTGCAAAGAATAATGAAGATCAAGCTCTGGATTTCAGCAGAGAAGCTAGACCTGTAAACAAATTTACAGCAAATGAATACATCACTTTTTTAATACTAGAATATACGTTATTAGTAAAGCTAATACTTTGCTATTTTAATGTTACTTGCTGTAAGTAAATTTCACAGTGATTTGTGTTAAATTCCATCCAATATATTTTATGGCGGGAAAATCCCACAACCTTATACAAGTTAGTTGTGCTAATTTGGCATTTAGTTAAACAACAACAACAAAAAAACACAACTGCAGAGCAATACAGCTGTCACACGTTGTGTACGAAAGTTCAGAAGAACCAGTTTGAACATGTTGAAAATGGCTTATTCAGAACCACAAGTAAACTGTTGTTTTGATTTACTTTTTGTTTTTGATAATCTGTTTATCAGTGGAGGGGAGTAGGGATTACCAACTTGCTTAAGTTATATTGTTTTGCTTAAAATACTTCTTGTGGTCTCTTTTTTATTAAAATGGTTATGGATTTCCTTTTTATGTTGACACTGAAATGCCCAACAACTCAGAACAGTAATCTAGCTGCTCCTGTTCCTTCCTGCAAACTTGTTTATTGCACATTGTTTACAGTTTTTTTTTCTTCTCAAAAGAGTCAGAATACTAGTTATTATTATTAATTAATAATTAGTCATTTAGCAGAATCTTTTATCCATGGCGACTTACAGAGACTAAGGCTGGGACCAAATCAAAACTTTGACAACCCGCTAATCGCATTTAACAAAACTGTATTTAACAGCGTTTTCTTTTTTTTTGTAAGTACTTTATTTCTTCTACTCAGAAAAAGAAAATGCTATTAAGTACAGTTTTGTTAAGTGCAATTAGCGGGCTGTCAAAGTTTTGATTGATCCAACCTAAACCTATTCATAAAAGTACTTGCCGACTGCCGTAATAAAACTAATTTAGTTTAAAACAAAAAAAGTAATCCATATTGCTATTCATAAAATGATCTGAGCAAGTGAGCGACTGTCGCAAAGCACTTTATGAATGGGTATACAGTCGTTCAAGAACAAAAATCTGCCTCTTTTTGATGACATCATCAGCATTAGTAATGTTCTCTGGGTGGTATCAGTAGCTGTTGCAAAAAGTAAAAGCAGAATCCACCAACAGTAACCTACTACCGATGTCATAATTTAGAAAAAAAGTATTTTTTTAAATACTTTGTATTTTCGTTTTGTTTGGCAGCGCTGGTACATTTCCACACGCACACATAAGATTTACATTCTTAACTTCAGGACCAAAAAAAAACCCCAAAAAACCTAAACAAAAAGCACTGTAGGAAGATGTTTGAATAATACTGTAATTCTAGTAATAATAATAATAATAATAATAATAATAATAATAATAATAATAATAATTTAGAAAACTTTAAATGTTAATCTTACAAATTCTCAACTGTTATTATTATTATTATTATTTTTATTATTATTATTATTATTATTGTTATTAATAAACCCAGCTTAAAGCAGGGAATCAATCAGAGGCGAGTTTATGTTTATGAATCAGTGAAAGTTTCACGCCATATTGTACACTGTACACAAAATGGATCGTTTTGTGGTGCGCTAAAAAAAAGCGCCCTTTCGACCACTGACCAAGCCTTTGCACTGAGGCTCGATCAGTGTTTTTTGCAATACCAAGCGAGCCCAAATTTCCCATGACTGCATCAGCAGCACTGGTACTGTATATTGTAACTCTCCATGAAAATAAACACAGTTCACACAGGCAGTATTCATCCAAACTGTTTATTGTGAACACAGGTAAAAAGAAACAAAAAAGAAAAGGACTGCTGTCAGCCACGGATCACGGCAAAGAAATAATAATAATAAAATAACTGTCTATTCTCAGTCTCTCACTTGCTCTCCGCTTCACAGCGCTGTTTCAAAATGATTATGCCAGAAAATATGTTCTTGTGTGAGTATATATTTATATTAAACATGTTCCTTCATATAAAGCTACAGTTTTTTTTTTTTTTTTTTTAAATAGGCAGTGTTAATCACAGGTGTGTCAAACTATATAACAGCAAGCGTAGTAATAAAATTGGTCTTTAAAAAAATAGTCTGCCGAGGCTGTCATTAGTTTAGACTTGACTGTAGAAAGCGTTCAATAATTTCTAGTTATCAACAGCATTTTGCTGTCGTTCACTCTTATGTATAGCATGTTGACGCTCAGGACCGATGAAAACTTTATGCTAATGAGGTAATCGTTAACCTTTCTCTCAATTCGTTAAAAACATGCCTTCACAGACGAAAATTGTTGGGGCTTAACGACGCATCTAAATTATGAATAGCAACTGCCGTTAAATAGGCGGCTATGGATGAAATTCGATCATGTACTAATGTTTTCTTATTTCGACAGGCGTTAACCCTTTATGAATAGACCCCTAGGGGTTGAACTATGCATCAACTGCTGCTGCAGAGTCACTTACAATAAGACCTTGGTTTTCCATCTCATCCAAAGGATGGAGAACAAGGAAGTTATGTGACTTGCTCAGGGTCACACGCAGTGAGTCAGTGAGCCAGGAACCTCCTGGTATCATGCCCTTTTCTTTAACCACTGGACACCAAGCCTATCAAGTTATAAGCTTTTATCAATAGTTTAATAAATGTTAATGAACATTAAATATTAAAATAATGAAGGATTACTCAATATAATATTGTTTTATAAGTTCTAACTTTACAAAGGATTAACATTTAATTAGATTTGGCTTTCACTTGTAGACCTTAACTGAAAAAAGAATATTAAGAATTGGCTAAATAGTCCCCCCCAGGATCCCGCGATTCACAGAATTTGCTCTCTCTTGCAGAATTTTCAATTTTTTGAAAAAAATGGAAACTCAAACATTTGCTCCCTACTATGGCTGTACATGTCACTAGAACGCATACACGCTATGGTTTCAGTGCAAGCTTTAGTTCAGCCATGGAGAGATTCCTAAGGCCATTGGTGAGTTCTGGAAACAAATCTAAATTAGCACCGAATATAACGGCAAAAGATAGGGCACAAATGCAAAATGCAAGTCCAGTATTTCCAATAACTCACTGTCATAGCTTCTGTTAAAACAGCAAAAGACTGTGACAATGACCATGGATAGACAAACAGTAACTACTGAAGAACAAAATAAGGTACATAAGAACATAAGAAAGGTTACAAATGAGAGGAGGCCATTCAGCCCATCTTGCTTGATTGGTTGTTAGTAGCTTATTGATCCCAGAATCAGAAACTATTTAGGTATTCCACTGAAACAGCAATTCCTCCACCAATATGTGCACTCTTCGTCCGGTTATGTCTGGGATATTCCACCGCAAACTCCAGCACTGCTAGCTCAATAAATTGAATATATTTCAATTTCTGATGACTTCAAATGTTCATCCAACTCTTTCTGCGGTGATCAATCGGGACTAAGTTAGAGATTTGATTACAAGTGCTTTTATGATTTTAGACGTCTTACGCAGCGGACTCCCACACCAAGACAAACACTAGAATAGTTATCGCGTATTAGAGTGTCCATAAACGGTATCTCTGTATCAGGCAGGCTGGATCTCCAGATTGTCACAGTTCAAAGACAGGTTTGTGTATCAGAACCTTGGATTTCGTGTCGGGAGCCCTGTTTGAGTGTCGCGCTCTTACTTTTGTAATGTTCTCTTTACCCCTGTGATTGGATAGTTTGGTTATTTTGGGCGGTGCCTGAGTCCACTTGGAGTGTTACTCATTGGTTGTTCTCGTTCGGATGCAACCCCTTCTTCTCCATTGGCCCGCTATTCCGCAACCCCTGTCGGCTGGATTTATGAGATGAACTGGTTCCTGTCTTAGGTGTCAAAGCACCCAGAACTGTCTGGGTTGCGGCACCGAAAGAGTCATTCAGCGATCATGAAGATAAGCCATTTGTTCAGCAGTTAGTTTATGACTCTTTTTAAAAGCATTCTTTGTCAGTGGGGGAGTTTGTGACCAGAAACCAAGAAGACACAGAGAATGGTTTAAGATTCCCCTATGTATATTTCAATTCTGTTACTTTCATAAACAGAATGATGTTATGACCCCCCTCTGATGCTACACCCGTTTATCTTGTGGTATGTGATGGTAACACTTTCACATTGTGGCCTTGGTCAAAGAAACAAAAAAGCTAGTTTATCAGCCAATCAGTGTCACCTGTCACGGTTTCCAAGCGCTTGTCACAGTTTCCAAGCTATTTCTCTGTGCTGTCTTGATGTGGATATGTTTTAAAATTACAACATTTTGGTGAACAACAAATGTTTCTAAAAATATCCTGTTATAGCTGTACAAAAATGTTCCAAGCCTAGTACACATGTGTAAAACAGTGCATTTGTAAAAGGTACCAATGCTAATTTGAATCCCAGTGCACAACTACAATCTTATTCTGCTAGGCAAATGTTATTATTACTAATGTGATAAAATATAGTTACATATGTTTTGGCCATAAAGGTATTCAATTTATTTTTTAAGAAAATCAGTGCCGTAAGAGTTTAAAAAAGTGAGCTCTCTTCTTTATTGTATGTGTTTATTTTCTTCTTTAATTTCCTATAAAATATGGCAAAGATGTTTGTTCTGGGTTTTTTTCAGATTTTTGTAATGTGATTCAATACAAACATGAATTTAACTAACTGTGACTTACTTTTTCTTATTTATTTATACTCATTAACACTGTTTTTCATTAAAAAGTAATTGCCGCAGAATTTTCTCGTTGCAGATTTTAGGTAATTTTACCGCGGATTTCTGTGTGGACTAGCTAAACAGTATCAAATGCATGAAGATGAGTATATACTGCACTGTATTTCAACTTGACATGAGAATACTCCCTGAGGATATAATGTAAGGGGAATGGCATGCCATAAGCAAGATGGATATACAGGGTGATTAGAAAGTAAGTTTACCATATGAGATATGGTGCGTTGATGTGGTAAACTTACTTTCTAATCACAGTGCATCTAAAAAATTGAGAAGTGGTTGTAATTTGCTGTATATCATGAAGTATGTACTGTATTGTAACAGTTTCTGAAATATGGTGGCCACAAAAGGGTTAATTTCATTGGATGACACCAATAATTAATGGTGAGCAAGAGAATTATAGAAGACAGCTGTAAAGCGAATTTAAAGACAGCATCTCAAAGCCAGAAGTCTCTCTTTTTTTCATATAACCAAATCAACGCCATGTTTACCTTTACTTGTGATGCTGTTGTGCTTTTTCAATCTTGTGTGTTTTCCAGCATTACCACCCAATGATGACTGATGGAGGTAAATTAGGAAAAGGAAGAATACCACTTTCCAGATCCTGTGTTATCTCAAACGCAACTGTACTTAAACAAATGCCTCTTTAGTAACGAGTTCCACAAAAAGGAATGGCATAGTTACATTTGCGGACTGTAATTGTTCACAAACTCCCCAATATTTTATTTTTATATGATAAACAGTGGTAAAACAGTAAAGAAAGGGGAACAAATGAAATAAGATAATTTTATAGTTTTTCCGAAAACTCTCCATATTGACAGAAGGACTACAGTTGAAAAATATTCCCTATGATATGCATTTCCACAACACATGTTGATTCAATGAATCACCTTCATTTCAAGCAGTACCTAACTTAAATAACATTTAAATAAGGTGGAGGTACCATGAGTAACCGTTAAGCCTTTACCAAAAGTCATGCTTTCTCAGTCAACATCTTCTGGAAAGTGACACACACATTTTGGTTAAAATAACAGAACATTAGAAGCGCTGTAAATTATACAGCATATTTAAAAAAAATGCTTTTACCTACTTAAGTTTCTTATATATTCCCAATTAGGAATTTTAAAGTGAGCTTTTCTCACTTCAATGAAAAACAGCCATCTGCTTTGAGAGGAATATTTTTACGGGTACACCCTCGGATCAGAGGTATTCTGTTACATAACCTGAACAGGACACATGTTTTTATACACTCACTTCTGAAATGTGATTCTGTAACTCCCTACTGGGAAGAAGAGTGTTAGAACTACAAAGGATTAAAACCTGTGTTGATTATAATTTTCATTCTTTGTTTTGCCGCTCTCTTGTTTTCCCATTTCGGAGAGACCCAACTCCTTACCTGAACAAATCCTGAACAAATCCTGTGAGCAGTTTCATTTTACATCCCAGAAATAAAAATTCCAACCATCACAGCGCAACTTGAAATAACACAGACTTGTTTTCAAAAGATGATTTACCTGCTCCCTGCAAATACTGCCACCTTGTCAGTGGAGGAGAAAATGACTAGTAACGATACAAGCTTAAAATCATGTTTGTTACAAACAAACAGGAGCTTTTTTAAGACCTGTGGTCTTGACCCCAGTTGAAAATAAAAGGATAAATATAGGCAAAATAAAATATAAACGATAATGTCTAGTGTGCACATACGCTTGTCAATGTTACCAACAGTTATTATGATGTAGCCCTAATAATTACAATAACAATACACGTTAATATAAAAAAGTGAATTGATATTTCAATAACTCAAAATGTCTTTTATTCTATTATTACAGTAACATTACTGTAACATAAATGAATGAATGAATAAATAACATGACAGTTTAGAATGACCAGGCTTCTGGTTAGGAAAAGGGCACAAGATGACAACCGGACACTGGTTCTGACCTCAGCTCACATACAGAGTGGTCTTGGTATTTTATTTACTGTATACAGTTACTGTTATAGTAGACATTTTATGAACAGTTTAAAATGATGCCCGAAGCAGCTCATAATGCCAAAAAAGTACTGAAAGTTATTTAAATAGATCTGTGAAGGAAACAGCACAGCAAGGTCCAATACATCTAACAGTATTGTTATAACTTATATTGACACGATACTGGCTCTTTTCTAAACAACATGCAATTAGAAAAACAAGATAGAGTACAGCGTTCAATAGACACACAATATCAATTGGTTGCAAGCTCACAGTGGTTTACATGCTTGATTGTATTAAATATTCAGTATATAGAGGCTATTCATTTGAAATAAATGGTACTGTATATAGTAGATTTCATTTTCAGGCAAAACAGTGTTTTTGTTTGCTTAAGAACATCTAGCTCCAACTCCGTTTCAGTACTCTAGCATAACGTCATAACGGTTCAAGGGCTGTTTTGGTGAGTCAGTGCTTAAATAGTGTTGACTACGCACACACCATCATGGCTGGCCACTCCTTGAATACAGTTGCATTGTCGATTCTTTCAAAATCAAATCACTTTTTAGAGTCTGTGCATGAATGTACATTTTACTGCTAAGCTGTAATTATCCAAATACTGTATAAATGTACTTTGTGAATAACATTTTGTTTAATTTGCTATTGCATAAAATTGTGTTTTTAATGATATGTTGAAGACTAGTAGGTTTAAACACTGGACTGAGACACACAGAGTGCTGGCCACCATGGGAAAGAGCAGTATGTTTGAGTGTAGTAAATTATTATGAATCAAGAGAGGCAGTCCATCCAAAAGAGACACATACTTCTAACGCATGAACACAGCAACTTCTGAAACTGCACCACAGCAAACATCCCACTCATATGTCAACCAATTGTGAAGCTATTGAAATCTGTAACTTGGTTTATAAATTACTATAGTGCAGAACAACATGCATGAAATGCCACAAAATAAGTTATTATCTTTTTTCCTTATGAATACTTTTTTGCTGAAATTGCACATGTTGCACCATCTGCAGCCGAATGAAAATCTGTAATGAATCCACAAGTCAAACAACAGTGAAAATGTGTTCAATTTGGATAGATATCCCTGTTTTTTGTGTGCTTTATTCCTTTCTGAAAAAAATGTGCCCATAACAATGTAAAGAGTGCTGTAAAGAAGCAGCACAATTGTTAGACTTGTACCATTTTATTTGTGTTTTCTTTATTCGATATTAAAAGATATTGAGATTTACATATCTTAATAAGAATTTGCTTCTCGTGAACCTATTATCTTGAGGTTTTCTAATGCACACGTTAAGCAGCCTATAGGATCCCTCCCCCACCCATCTATGACATCAGATACAAATGAAACAGGTTTCTGGGAAAAGAAAAAAAGCATTCTGACGTCAAAGAGGTTGTCTGACTGACTGCCTCATCCTACCAAAGCTACGTTTACACATAGAAAATAGGAAACTAGATCACAAACCATACATACAGACATTACCATGGCAACCAGTATGCAAGTATTTAGAACAACTATGAAGCAGTCAGATTTAGTTATGATAAAAGGCCTTATGCGACATGTCCGCTTGCATGTAATGATTCGCTGTGTTGTAAGACGTATAAAATTAGATACGTAAATAATTGTATGGGGGAAGTAAAAAATGTTTACATTAGATTAATTGTACTATGCTAATTCTTACACAATAAAATTGATAGTAGCTGGTATACAGTAACCTGCAGATAAGTACAGCATTTACAATATGTTCTGTCTCAGCCTCAAAATATATTTTAAAAAATAATGTAATTTTGAAGGCTGCATTCTCACTGCAGAGATGTAATCCATTACACCTCGTACTATGACTGCTCAGGGAAAGAAGAATGAAGTGCTGATTAAATCCCAGCCAGCTCCATGGAAATAATATTGCAGATGGCAATCTGTAAACCAAAGAACCCACAGAACTCTTGCTTTAACATTACGTTTCATACCAAATTTTACAATCATTAGCTTGACCGTGCATAATTTAATTGTGCTTGGATTACACTTGAAATTACATTTTCAATAAATAAATATAACATCTTATAGGATACTTTTATTACTGTTCTCACTACTAGGTTAAGAAAAAAAAAAATTGCAGTAGAATACAGTATAAACTTGTAAACCACATCAGGTAAACGGTGCCTTGTCATGTTTCCGCAAAACTAAAATACCTGTGCACGAAATAGTGCACTAGTACACCTGTGGTATATTCCTTTATTTAGAAGAGTTAATCATTACATACAAATATTTAATATGAATCCCAACTGATTACTGAAATCCCTTCTCCCAGATTATGTTCGGCAGGTTTATGATTAATAAAAGACACAACAATTTTTAAAAATAATATATAACTTGCCTGCCCAACGATTTGTATTGGTGTTTTAATCCTGTTGCACATTCCAAGATCTCGCTCTTTTTTCTCATGCTGTCAAAGCACTAAAAACAGCTATGTGTTTCTCTTCTATCAGTTGCAGTTGCTGTGCTTCAAGTGAACCAGAAACAGTGTGGCCTAGCTAAATAAGCTCAAGCACCTACTGGGTGGGTGGCAAGCAGATTTGCATTTGAATTACCTTACCCACCTACTCATAGAAACGCACACATCTACCTTTTCTTCATAATAGAACCCGAACAGTAGTAATACATCATTGACCATCTTCAATCCAAGGTAATTCTGATAGAAATATATATATATTAGTCCTTTAGCCCTTTAGTCCTGTAAAATGTGTTCTCTGTAGCAAACAACGTTGCTTCAGAGAATACAGCGAGAAGAAACACTGTAGAAGGAAATTAAACATCTCCTGCAATAGGCCATAGATTACCACAGTATTTAATCACATCTTTATTTGACTTTTTTGAAAGGAGAAAAATGACGCTCATTTATATTACTTAGTAGTTTGGTTCGAGTAGGGCCTACTGCAACATTAGCTGAAGTTAATTAAAGACTAGTAAACACTTTAAAATGCACCCAAATGTTTTTCCTTTGTAAAGCACACATCTTACACAGATAGATATGCAGGTATGGATAGGTGCAGTAATGTATAAGACAGACAAGGTTTAAAGATTCAGGTAATGTAATGAAATATTCTTAGTTAATTCCCAAAAGAACAACACACTTGAAGATATTTGTACTTCTCTTCAACTATAAAGGAACGTGGCTTTTTTATGATTGTGCCCCTGTGCATTTTTACACAACTTTGTTTTGTATATTTTCCCTAAAACTGGGGGTTTCGAATAATTTTAAAATTAGTATGCACATTTTAAATGCAAGTACATTTCTGTGTTAAAAGCAGAAAGGGTTACTAGTGTTCTGATGTTCTGGTAGATTTGAATCAAACACTGAATTATTTCTCTTTTACAAACAAATTACTTTCTTTAAGTTATACAGCACTAATAATAATAATAATAATAATAATAATAATAATAATAATAATAATAATAATAATAATAACATTTCTGAAGCCTGTTTTGGTGTTCTGTGTAACTCTCATATTTGTAATTCTATTTTTTTTTTTTAATCTGTCACATATTTTAGTTTTGAACATTTCCTCTATTTAGACACAGCAGAATGAATCTTATAATGCTCTTTCTTTTTGACATTATTTTGTTGTTCCTTGTATGCCTCTGCACTGTGTTTACAATTCAGTGAGAGACAAGGTTTGTCAATAATACTTTATTTATGTAATATAACATTTGCCAAAATAATACAATACACTAAATACAAAAATATCCTTACTGGAAACAAATACACTTTTTAAATTATTTATTAGGCCCAGTAATCAAATTAAATAATATGAAATGTATAACATTTATGTAAATATAATAATCTCAGACGGACATTTTAACAAACTCAGTCAATAATATTATTCAGTTGCATTTTAACAAACTCAGTCAATAATATTATTCAGTTGCATTTTAACAAACTCAGTCAATAATATTATTCAGTTGCACACCCAAGTGTTTTCCATGTGATGGTAAAAATATTTAGTGCCATCACAAACTCTCTCCTGTTTACAATAACATATCACTTAATAAAGTGATACATTTGCACATGTTTTTAATATTCACTACTCTATCTTATACTGTCACGGAAATACCATCATGGAACAGAGTATTTGTGTGACACCTCTTATTATATAGTTTAATTATTTAGTCTGCAGATTACAAACTTAAAATACTATTAAAATACTATGGAAATACTATTTGCGCTAAACGTGGCTTAACTTTTCCAGGTTTGCACTTCAATTGACTAATATTAACTATTGTGTTTGATCCCTCACATTACATTTATCTGCTCCTTTGTGCCATGAAAGTGCATAGAGCAAAGGGGACACTTTATTCAAGCATTGATGAGAGCAGTTTTCACTAAAATAATGGCACAGAAAGAGAGGTAGCATTCTATCTGAAAACTATGATAAATTTCAACAGGAAGTATTTTATTTTATTTGAAACAAATTAAAACAGTATACTGCCAGTGACCTTGTTATTTGTTTATGAAATAATTTGAATAGTTTTGTTATGAGATCATTAAAATAAAAACAACACAATAACAGCAAATGGGAGATTTTCAAGTGTGTGTTCTGCGTTCAAAACCATATAGGTTAGTAGTATTATCAGTATCTATTATTCATGTAACCTCTAATGAAGTAGATTTTTTTTTACTGTCTGCATTAAAGTAATTATCAGTGTTAGTATTGCAATACAAAGCCTGATATGAGGGGTTCGAACCCCTAAAACCACCCCCCTAGCTACGCCACTGCTTGTAACAGTCTTGTAACTGATCTGCAATTAACTATTAAGGAAAATCATGTGCCACAGTACCCTGCCTCAGAGCTGAAGGTTCAAGTCTGTAAATAATGCATTCAATTTTGTATTGAAATATACTGTAAATACCACAATTAGTTTTATATAATTGAAATTAATATATCTGAATAAATATGTTTTATAGTTGCAATCCAGCCCCAGTGGTGTTTTACTATTACTATTACTTGAGACTTGAGTTACCGGATGTGGAAATAGACAGTAACTTTTTGTAACAAGGATTTTGAATGGCCAGTTGTGTATTTTTTTCTTCTATATTGCGCTTTATAGTAGTCCCGCCTCCCTATCACAAGACTGACAGTCAGCATTACCCAATAGTGACCCTTTTATTATTTAATACATTCTTTTCACAGAAAAATAATGTGAAGCAATGAATGAGTACTAAGCTTTTTTACTGTACCATAATCATTGTCAAGTTTTACAAACGCTCCGTTGTTGAGTGACTGCGAGTAACGTATTGTACAGTTTGTACGTGTTGTATGAATAGTTTAGTGTTGGAACGTTCCAACTGTAGGCTATGTTTGCATCTTCAGCCATTCGAAGCAAAGTTCTGTTCATTTTTCACATATAATATAGGAAAACAATACATATTATTAAAAAATGTAAAAGCACTTGCCTATATCCTACAAACAACAGCAATAAAGAGCTAGTATACTTCTATATGCTTCTAAGCACATAAATATGTGGGTGCGAATAAATGAGAAAATACGTGTTTTCTTCCCTTCTGGTACACACATAATCCGAGTACTCGGTACACCCCTATAAGCTAATTAGCCATCAAACTAGTAGAATGGAAAGCAGCCTAAAACATGAATTTGATACATCAGCCATTACAATGAAAACCTCCTGCAATAATCATGTTTATGGAATTCATCTGCACTGCAAGTTTAAATCCCGAGTACATGTTTTATTATAAGCAGTGGCAACTTCAAAGTTACTGGACAATATTCTTCCGAAATATTATTATCCTTTGTTTTATATTGATATGCTTGTGCATATAAGTTAAGTCTTGATATTTGTTAAAATAGGCAAAAATTGAAATCGAAAAGTCATTCCAGGCTTGCTGTTTGCAGGTAAGGTTGTTTGCTCTTTGAGAATTTACTTTTAATAAATTTTGTGATTTGCACTTTTATTAATGTCAAAAGCATCCAAAATATCTGTACTATTATAACAGGGGCTAGGTTACATTTGTATAAGTTAATTTTGAAATCAAAATAATTTACTTAAAGTTGTATTTGTTAATAGCATGGGGAATGCACTTTTGATTACAATATGCTGCAGATTCAATTGACCAACAGTACGTGGGTTTCGTGTTTAATCAATCATGTTTATCTTTGGCCTCTGTACGAGTTTTCCCATACGGAACACCATGCACAGTAATGCTTGACAAACCCAACCTTGAAAGACATGTTTTTTATGCAATAAAGGAGTCCCTTGGCAAGTACATGCTACAGTCACTGGCTAGCACCAATCAAGTTAAAAGACTATCCTCTGACAATTTCACTTATTTTTATGAGCTTTCAAAACTTATAACACAATTCTTGTCTGACAAAAACGCTACATATAGTAGATGTTCACAGTAATTAAAACAGGACCCATCAATGAAATACCTTTCAATTAATAGTGCACATTAACATCTGATCCTATCCTAGTTATGTCTAAGGTTCTTACAAAGGTTGTATCTTTGCTACTTTCATTCCCCAATTTACTCACTATTAATCAGTTAGTACTCAGTTAGATTTATGACTTATTTTACCCATTGAAAACGAACGTCAGAAATACAGATGTGTAAAGTAAATTACTAACTATTAAGATTGGGTTGTTGTATATACATTCTGAGACTAATAAAAGGTCAAAGGTCAAATTTCAGGGTAATGCATTTTAACAAGACCAATATCTATTTACATATTTGTTCTTAACCAATTTTTTTTTTTTTTTGTCTGAAAAAAATGATTGTACATTGAATTTTGTTTTGTGAACTTTAGCAAAGACATACCTCATTGGTTTCTGCATAGAAATCATTATTATTTTTTAAATATATAAATTCCTCTGCTTTCTTTAGCCTTCTATGGCATACAGAAAAAAAAGTAATATGGTGAACTTTCAATTTTACAGCTTTAAAACATGTCTTTACATCTATTCTTTGAAACAAACAAAAAAATGCTCTGCCAAAATATTAAGATATAATGAATTATATGCAGTAAAAAGCACTAAGTAAGGGTCAGTCAGCACACGGATTTCCTACAAGAAATTAGCTTTTAGGAATTAAAAAATGTTCTCTACATCTGTGTGCCTCATAGTTACTCTGTGTTTTAGAAGCTGTGTTAGCCCATTCAGTCCATCATTTTTGACCACTTTTTACACTTACATGCAGCACACTTCGTGTTGACATCGTAGCAGGATTTCTGAGAACTGCTTGCTGTATAGTGGTGTTTTTTTTCAATGTGTCTTTTTTTGCATATACGGTATATGATCGCTTGTTGTGATCAATTC
This sequence comes from Acipenser oxyrinchus oxyrinchus, assembly GCA_030684275.1. NCBI lineage: Eukaryota > Metazoa > Chordata > Actinopteri > Acipenseriformes > Acipenseridae > Acipenser > Acipenser oxyrinchus. The sequence continues at coordinate 15,545,037 of CM060256.1, read as the reverse complement.
AACTTCCTCTGCTGGTACATGTGTGATGAAGGACGTTTTTCTAAACGAAATGAGGTTTAAAAAAACATTTGGGAGCAAATGTTCACTCTGAGCGCTGGCATCTTCACGCGCAGCTGTCAGAACTGCCGTAAATGATGCAAAACACGATGCAAAACGTATGGAAATGAGCAAAATGGTAATGATTCGTCACACACACACACATGACGTCATGTTTAACTGTAACGCCCCTTTTAAAATGACCCTGAGCACCGTTTAATGTGTTCTGGTTTCTGAATTAAAACAGAGAAGCTGTTAATTGTGAAATTAATTCATAAAGGAGAGGCGAAAAGTCAGGAGAAAACACCGAAAGCCAGAAGCCCTAGCGTGTATGTGTCAACATGTAGGAGACGGAGGATGTCTCTCGGAGAAAATTAGAGGTGCCGGTAGTCTGTTTTTATTTGTTTATTTAAAAACAAAACAAAAAAAAAACAAAAAACACTTAACTCGATATACATTGAAAAAAAATGCAACACAGATCTAAAGATTAGTCTATTAATTTTCCTGAAAAACACTGTACAACATTTTTTTTTTGTAAATTCGGAACTAAATGTGTATTGCATTTAGTATATACAATAATATATACTACTATATACTGTAATATACAGTCTGAAAGTGAGACTTGTGCGACAATGTGGTTGTAAGTAAGGTAATAATGTGACAAAAGAGAGTAAAAATGTACACAAAAGACTTTCATCACACAATGTAAGTGTGACACTTAAAACAAATGAACTAGTGTCTTTGTTGCTATTTCATCTCTGACACAAGAATGAAAACTTGAATAAGTTAAAAACAAACAGATTAGTCCCATGGAAAAGGATGTAATCATGTTTCTAAGTTTTGATTAATTTCCCAACTAAGGACATTTGATGTTTCTGACTGTTAATCTCCTTCGTATGGTATACTTTTTAAGGAAAATAAATCTTCATTAATGTATGCACCTTAAACTATACACTATAAACTTCTTTAATATATATATATATATATATATATATATATATATATATATATATATATATATATATATATATATATATATTCAATTACTGTATAATGAAAAATAAATAAAATGTTCTGTCCATTCATTAAAATTGCCATTTGAATCCCTGATGTCAGTGCGAGCACACAATACGAAAAACGACTAGTTTTTTATATTTCAGAGCAAATGAACAAAAGGAAGTACAGAACTGTATAAAGAACAAAAGAACATACAAGCTTCCTGTTCATCATATGCGCACAGCGGTTGAGTCGTGACTGTCTCTCTGTTATTCGAACTGAAATTCACTCAGCAACAGCTCCCTTGCTTGTCTCTGACATTAACCCTCACATTAACTGTTATACTATAACAGCTAACAGTGAGCTTCAGTGTGAAAAATTGCACTTCTTTCCTTGAGCCACCTTAAATCACATTGTGTTCCTTAACTACTGACACACATTCATTGCACAATAAACACATAAATATAAATATTAGTTATTGTTCATAAAAATAAAAAAGTACATATCAAATGTGTGTGTCTTACTTATTTTACTGGTACACATGGGGTTAATGGAAATGTTATATATAATTTAGCTATATTTTATGTTATGTCTAATCGTATTTTGTGACGTGCACATTCATTTTTACATGTGGAGCTGAAGGGGTTAATAATAACAAGAATAACAAACTTGGAATCATTTACGGTTTCAAAAAAATAGATACATCTCAGCAGTACACTTAAGGAAGAACATATTTGTCTTCATCATTTTGTGCTGTTTGTTCAGAATGCCCATATGTGACAGTCTGAACAAAGCAATGAGCTAATCCAGAGGACCATTAACCAAGCTTTGTGGATTTTTCATATTACATAAAAGAAATAAAAAAAAACAACAACAGCATTTGGGTGATAGGCTTCTAGACCATTTATAAAAGGGACTATGGCTTCTAATTTACGTAAACAGCAAAAACAATGAAAAGGACTGCGCAGGACTGAGTCAAGAAAAAGCCCAGTGTTTAATATTTCCTCCACCAACCCACTCAGCTACTGTTAAACTCGTTAACTGGATTCCACAGAACTTTCTATTGTTATTATTTTTACATTACAATCTTATTTTCAGTTAAAAGTATGTAAAATTGTGCTATTATTAGCTTAAAAAAGGAAAGGGAAATCACAGAAACTAACTTGCATATTTCAAGTTTATAGTCAATATTATTTTCATGTAAGGAAGTACATTTAGCGTTTGTACATTTAAAATTTGTGAAAACCGTACAGTTTACGGTCATAAAGAAAACTACTTTATAAAAGCTTTAATAATTCTCCACTTGGATACATTTAAGCAACAACTGGCACACTGTACTGTGAATGTTCCTTCAGAACATATGCCTCCATTATTTGAAAATGAAGAAGTTACACTGCCGACGTGTTTAGATACAGTTTGTATTTCCAAAGGTGTTTGAAGTGTGCTAGACCTACTTGGGGTTAAAGCAAATGTGTTAGTTATGTGTCTTGTGACTGTTAATTTGATTGGCTCAGACCCAAACAGGAGAGAATCATTGAATACAGCTGTGTATTGCATTTAGGAGCAGTATGTCAAAGTCGTATTTATCATCTTTGAAAGAAAAAAGGGGTACGGTACAGTATATCTGGCACAGCTTTTACGTCTTAGCAGGGTAAATCTGGCCAGCCTACACTGCATTGTCTATAAGGAAGACTCCAAAGCAACTCCTACCCTCTGACAGCAGAGTATAAAGCTGGGATTTCCAGATCTGATTTTTGGCGATTACAGGAAATCAAAGGTCAAGCAGCACAAAAGAACAAAAGAGACTGAACAGTTTAATGGTGCGTATGTGCCACACCACACACAGGGTGGGTTCAAATTAGGATGCCACTGTAATGTACCTGTGGAAAACCCATTCACAGCACAGCAAAAAAAGGTTAACTTTTATAAAATGGTTATGCCAACAAGATTCTAGGACTACCATCATACTGTAGGTCAAAAAGAGTAGCTGATGCTTAACAATGTACAGTGTAAGCACTGCCTGCTGATTACTTCTAGAAGCGTTTCCATCGTCATGACATCAGAATTCATTTTCACATTTTACAGATGGCATCCAATGTTTAAAAAACAAAAAACACTTTGATCACAAAGCTAGTCCCTAAAGTCTTCAAATGCATATGGCATGTCAGGGAAAACCCAGTAGGAGTCTTAACCTTGAGCATTGTGTTATACCATTTTATGTTACATTCGTAGTTTCAGTATTTCTTTTATGGTGACATTTTTTCTCTGCGCATGCCTTAGATTTTGAAAGACAAACCACCTCGCTTTTTGACAGTTGCCCACATTATAAACCAGATTTGAGTCATTTGGCAATAAAACTACTTTTTACTGGGAATCAAGTGGAAGACCTTGTAACACTATTCAGCTAAACCAAAACAGACTTGCTTATTTATTTACTGTCAGAAGTATGAGTTGTCTCCCTGCTAGAATGGAATAGCCACTATATGCAGAATTGTTAATTAAAATAAACCCTGCTATTAATTACGAGATGTGTGTACTATGGCATGCAGGAAGCAGGAGCAGCTTCAAGTTCCTATTTGTAGACAGTCCCCACCTGCATTTACTGGTACATGAGGCGCACACAAGATATGGAAGTGGAGTTTTCAGTTCTCATTCACACCCAGCTGTATAACTATGAAAGCCACCCAGACCACAACACTTAGTAAACTCAGGCCTGCCGATAGAGAGTACATGCGTTTTCCCCCCATGTTCGTTTAGGGACTAAAGATATTTTAGTAATGACAACGGGTGGTTCCCCATTTAAAGGTGCAGGAACAGATTTCCATTGTCACCCTATCATTTGTTCTCAATATGCAAAGCAATCTTACCCTCTTTGTTAACACTTTTCCCCCGCCTAATCTGTCCAGAAACACCTTTCATTTGGTTAATAATAATACCAAAATAAAGACAGGACCTATGGTAACACGCGGTGGGAATACAAACATTTGACTCCCAGAAATATAAATTAATAACTAACTGAAACATATATACATTTAAAAAGGGCTTAGGGAGGCGGGTATTATTTATTTAGCAGACACCTTTATCCAAGGCGACTTACAGAGACTAGGGTGTGTGAACTACGCATCAGCTGCAGAGTCACTTACAATTACGTCTCACCCGAAAGACGAAGCACAAGGAGGTTAAGTGACTTGCTCAGGGTCACACAATGAGTCAGTGGCTGAGGTGGGATTTGAACCGGGGACCTCCTGGTTACAAGCCCTTTGCTTTAACCACTGGACCACACAGGGTATGGAGGGTAAATAGGTGAACAATTCCTTTTCATGTTTCAACTAATCAAGGCAAATATCTTATCAAAAGCATTGCCAAAGAACTTTGTTAAAATATTGAAAATTAGTTTAATCATTGTTAGAAATCGAGTAAAATGAACAGCATTGTTTATTTGTATGATTTATTAATTAAATCTATAGAAAAAATTGCTCTGTTAATTGAATTAGCTAATACTCTGCCTCAATGTTTCCCTCCGTCTCTGTATCATAATGTGTATGGATTCAGTTGCATGGCATACTGTATTTGTTTCACAAACAGTGCTAGAAGTACGAACCAAACAATACACACTTTAAATATAAATAATGGGACAAAAATGTAACTTTGGTACCATAGTAAAATCATTGTAAAGCATGACACAGAAACATAGTATAGTGAAGCATGGAAACTGAAGTAAAAGGTATGAATGGGAAAAGCACGGTAACCGTGGTCATTTTTTATATGGGAAATGGATCGCTGAGTTAACTATACATTGTGATAAGAAAGGTTACATTTCTGTGTATGCATTATGGAAGTAGAGTTTTTTTTTTAAATTAAAGTTTTCATATTGTGCCAAAGATTGAAAAATTGTAAATGTTTATCATCGTAACCAATCAGAGGCCAGATGACGTTTACCAAGGAATGTGAGTGGGTTTAAGGTACAGTATTTCAAAGTCACTTCATTTTTGCCCTAATTTATCTCTCTTAACAATAAATACTGTCATTTGAATTCTCTTTCAAAAAAAACTTGCCCTAGTGTAAAGCTTTACAGTAACCAATATAAAAATATAATACAGATCCGATACCTTAATGTTACATCACTTTACTAACTGAGTTCAAACAACTGATTGAGGAACATTTTTATGCAGTCAAACCTGCTTAAACAACCCCTCAAGGGCCTTCGAACTGTATAGACAGGCATAATCTATATCTGAAATCTGTCAGAGTGGTCACTGAAAACCAGTATTCATTAAAACAAGCTGCCTTCTGCAGATCTACAGCAAACTTTACTAACCACTGTGAAAAATATTACACTGTTTGTAAGTGAGAAGAATTTCAACTTTTTAGCAGGGGAAAAAGCATTTTAGGAAAATGTTTTTTCAAACTATATGTCGTTGTTGTAGAATGTTGAGCAATATTTAATTTATTGTACATCATCATAAAATAACTAGTCATGTTCTCCATTTACTGCTTGAACTTTTCCAAGTAATTACAGAATTAAACTGTGCTCTATGTGATACAACTTTGAAAAAAGTAATTCAGTTCCTACAGTCTAGAAGATGCTACATAATGCCTTATCAATTAACCTGTTAAGCATCAATTATGTGTTAAACCAAGGATTTATACATTACACATAATAACATCTTAATGATCTCTTACCTTTCAGTAAGCAATGCATTTCTGGTGTATGCTTTTAGTTATTTCCTTACTGTTTTACTTTTTACTGTTCCTTTGCTTATTTGTTGGTCTGTAAATCTTCTGCAGACTGTAAATAATTGCCCAGGTTTAATCCTGCTCACCACCATTACATGCTGTTGGGTTTTGCTTTTCTTCTGTCAATCTTTCATAGCCAAATGAAGATTAAACAAATGACTGTGTTTACTCCTTCATTAGTACCATCCAAACACCTTCTTTAGTATGTCCACATTAGATTCCATTTTCTGCTACACAATCTTCAGTATCCATAAGATTACTTTTCAGAAATTCTGGAAAAAGATATAAAGAATAGTCATTTATTTTATTTTATTACAATGCTCTGTAAATGTTGTATACTGTAGATACTGTAGATTGGTACAATGTTTTGACAATTACTAACAAGGAGTAACAGTTAATGACACATTTGCAGTTAGTGTAAAGCTGTGTCATTATAAGGTTTAATGACTAATGTGGTTTATTATATCCTAAAAATGTATACAGATGCATAAGTGATAGTTTATATAAATCCTTACACTAAAGTATGTAAAATATCTTAATATTAAGAAAATCAAATACAGTACCTCTATAAATCCATTTTCAATGAAAACATTTCTGTTTTAACAATTCATGGTTCACCCCTTTTACTCTACTACGGGCAACTAATAATAATAATAATAATAATAATAATAATAATAATAATAATAATAATAATAATCTCTATTTTAATTGTTTAATTCATAATATAACGATATTTTACATTGTGTGTGTTATTTAACAAATATCTGTGTGATAAATACTGAGTAATCATATTTTATAAACATAATTTATGTAAGCCTTTTCTGTAGCAAATAACGTTTACTGTACTTAAATATCCAATATGTTTAAGTATTGTATGAACCTGAAAATAATTATTTGGGGAGGATTTTGTTCTGCTTAATTGATATACTTTTTGTTTGCTAATAATTGTATACCATTTAAACAGCTTTTAAAACCTCAAAACCATAAACAAAAACACCTCCTTTTCCATCACTAATTGTTAAAGACAGTTTCCTCCCTTGAAATTAACTCAAGATTCTCAAGACTGTAAATAATACATTCTGACAAAACAAGAAAAAAGTGTCGACCCTCACCAGGGCAAACAGTGTATTATGAGGCAGTTCTGGTTTTGCATCTATATAGTCCTACACTAAAATAACATTAGAAATGCATTGCAGTACCAATAGTATTTTCTTTGGAGATCAAATATGTCAAAATAAATACCTCGCCCCTGTTGTAGTAATGCTATTAACAGTCATAAAGGATGTTTAAAAATATGTTTAATATATTTTTCAAATGCGTTTCATATATTTTAAAGAAAAAAAAAACACAACATTTCCAAACAGTATTTTCTTCCTCTTATTTGGTCTTATAATTATACCTTTAATAGTACCATGCTATCCCTATGTAGTATTTTTTTAGACCCCTTTTTAAAAAAACGTAATATCCTCACAGGGATGATCTACTGGAAAAGCAGTATAAATAAAATTACAAAAGTTATATTCTATTTTGAAGTCAAAGCAATACATACCATAAAATAATGAACTGTCAAAACAGATCTCAATGAATTAGTTTTTTTCCTGGGAAATCTTTTCTATTACTTTAAGAGTGAGAGTTCCTCTCTGGTAACCCCTAAAATGAAGATACATGTTTACAACAACTTTTTGTACAACTATTTATTTTTCTACAGACGTTTCAACTGGTAGGAATGTGTGGTAGTTTGGATTCTTCCTGCAAGCAAGATTTATTCTTTAATTGTCTGACTATTTTTTTTTCCGTCACTACAATGTGCTGTAAATGTAAAAATGAAAATTAAAGTTCATATCGGTACAATCTAATAATTATCCATATAAAAAGGTGTATTTTTCCAGTGAATTAATACAAAATTTATATATATATATATATATATATATATATATATATATATATATATATATATATATATATATATATATATCTCAAAACAGTGATTATTTCAAAGAAGCTGGAGAGTGTGTGTTTTTTTTTAACATGCAAATTCTCAATGCCCCTTCACTTGTACTTATATGAATTTTCCACCAACTATCTTCCTAGTTTTCCATTCTCAAATACCCCACCCCCATATATGAAACAAACAAAAGGAACTGAAAATACAGTTTCATAGAAACACCCTATAATTTTTTTAATCAGAATTTCACTTTTTATTTCTCAAACCGAATTCAAAAACAAATAATTAATTGACATGGGACAAACGCAAATGCTTAAACTGAGCAATGAGCACTTCTTCTGTTGTGTGAATGTATAAAAATGACTCTTGACCGGAGGGTTGTGGGTTCAATCCCTGGTCGGGTACACTGCTGCTGTGCCCTTCAGCAAGGTACTTTACCTAGATTGCTCCAGTAAAAACCCAACTGTATAAATGGGTAATTGTATGTAAAAATAATGTGATATCTTGTAACAATTGTAAGTCGCCCTGGATAAGAGCGTCTGCTAAGAAATAATAATAATAATAATAATAATAATAATAATAATAATAATAATAATAATAATAATAATAATAATAACATGAACACAAGGATACTATACAATCATTGCACAGAAAGACAAATATTTATTCAGGCTCTGTGTACTTTATAAGGAACAATTCCCAAAAATGTGTTTGTGCAAAGTAGCTTCATCACATAATGCAAAAAACATGTTGTGTAATGCTGCTATAGATTCTGACCCGTCTGTATGAGTTGAGGATAAAATCATTAATCTATAATTGCATCTCAGTGGTTAAGATGTGCTTTTATTGGAACAGCCTGGAACTATTCATATCTGAGAACCGTAGCTGCATCTCTGTTAACTTGATTGTCTATTACCATGTTTCCATGAACCACAGAACTCGGGTAGGTGCTTGGGTAAACTTTTACGATAAGCATTTGCTATCTCTCAGTTTTAACTTAGCTAAGGTTCACAACATAGCACAGTGGAATGATCACAGTATCATTAATTGTAGGACAGTATTGCCACGTGTGAAAACTTTAATATAAAGCCGAAATGAAAATGCTTTAATTTGCTTAGAAATAATTTCAAAATGGTTAATAGACTAGCAAGCACTGGTAAAATCAGCTCAGTTTTATACGGTGCAGAACTAGGTTATTTTAATGTTTTCTTTTGTTTATAGACTTTGCGATACCAGCATGGTGGATGTCTTCAGTAATCGTATCTACAACATATCGACAATAACGATCAACCATTTTGTCAATGCACCATGGAGCTCTCAGAACTACATTTCCCATCATCCTCCTGTTCACTGGTAAATCCATCTCAGTTACATATGTGAGTAGGAGGGTGATGGGAAATGTAGTTCTGAGAGATCCATGCAGGTACATGTGAAGCCATCTTGAGGCACGGAATGCAATTTAAAAAGTTTTTAAAAAATGGTCAAATGGTAAAAAAAAAAAAATTAAACAATACACAGACTTTACGTGAACAGTTGTAGCCACACACGGGAACATGTAACACAATAAAATCAAAAGGTCCTTATGTACCCTTTAACCTAGGCTACACCATATGACGGGCGGATAATTTGTTTTTGCTTTATTGGTGGTTTTGATTGAATTGCTGATAATACTTCCACCAATCAGACAGTTGCATACAGTGCTCATAGAGATCTCGCCGTCTGGCAGACTGGTATACAGAACAGGTTAAAGAAACGCTGGACAAGGGGAATAATGTGTCAGATGTCAAAGTGGATATGAGAATGGTAGAGATGAAGCCAATTTACTTGAAAACATTAAAAGTAGACCAGACATTTCCATCAATGGATTAAAAAAAAATCTGGAATTGATGTTGCGATCAGAAACCCAGAGGCAGTGTAAACTGCGTCTGCTACTGTGGACCTTTCTTTTTTATGTTAAGCATTTTTCTGTTATTTTTTTTTACAAGGGTTAATTAAGTAACAGCCAAAATGGTTTGTGTCAGACTTGTTAGAACATCTGTAACAAAATGGTTGATTGTTATTATCGATACATTGTAGATACGACTATTAGTGCAGGCATCGCAAAGTCCATAAAGAAAGTTCTGTTCTGCACCATATAAATCTATACTGATGTTTTAGTGGTCATGATAGGCATTTTCTGCATATCCCCGAAGCACTCACTTGGTAATAATGTAGTATTTGAAAAGTAAAGACAGCTGTGGATAATGCATCTTCAGAAATACGATTTTTAAAATGCCTGCTGTTTTGCATTTGACAACTTTCATCTCTCTATCCCACAGGTGGTTGCCCTGGAAACCATGGTGCTATTAAGCCCCCTTCTCTTCCTTCCTCTGAGTGAGGAAGTTACAAGTCACTCCAGCACCCACGTAGTGAGTCATCACAGCTAAAGGCTAAGGATACCATCCAAGTGGTCCAGGGGCTAGGGCATATGCAGTGCAGAGCATCAAACCCCTTTATTCACAGATATTCAAAAGGTACCTACAAAAGAAGAACAGAATATCAAGAATGCATCCATGTTCTCTCCACCAGATTACATAAACATCTGACAGTGCTCAAACAGCAAGTATAGAAAACCCACTTATGATTTTTGCTCAGCCTTTGTATTGTATTGTTTTGAGAACATTTCTTGTGATTTTATACACATTTTCCCTTTATTTTCTTTTATTTTTTAATTACTCTGCATTTTCTCATAAGGCTGCAGAGACAAGGGCTTTTGTAAAAAAAACATTCTCTAACAAGATGCACTCCAAGCCCAGTAATGATACGTAGATATAAAAAAAGAAGAATGATTCATTAAAAAACGCAAGCACTATCAGATCAGCATGATAGTACGCTAATAATCAAGCAGATCAACATGTTTTCCAAAAGCCATTAAACCAGTCGGAGCTGTTACGGATTAACCAATTTGAATTCCGACAATCATTGAATCTCTTTTATGACACATAACATACTTCTGATGACCCAGTTGACAATCTGCAAATCAACCATTCAAGTAACAACTGTGGTAACTGAATCCCTCCATGCAAATACACTATTTCAACATATGGTGGTCTTGTAGTCATAATTCAAAGTGTTTTGTCTTTGTAAAGTATACTGCAAAAACTTAGCAAAAACACTATGGAACTTATGAGTAGTGCAAACGAAAATGCTGGCTTTAATAGTTTGCTTTTGTAACAACTCATAAGTCATACCTTTAATGACGGTTTACCATAAAATGAAAGATTTATATGTTGTCTACCACTTTTAAAAAATGTTAATGTGTCCATTAAAATATATATTTTTTAACATTTCCCACATTTTTACAAAGTTCAAATGTAAAAAAAAAACGACCACTATAATAAGAGCTTAAAGATGTCAAGTAATCCATTAATAGTACATATTATAAATGCAATAAGTGAATTGTGAAAGTTTTTTTGTTGTTGTTGTTTTGTTTTTATGTCAGGATCATAAATACCCCACATCATGGCTGTAAACAGAAAACTATAGCTAGGACAGGACATAAAGCAAATTACATTAAGAATGTGAAGCCTAATTAAGAAAGGGTAATTCAAATAACATTTGATCTAAAAGATGACCTAATTGCTAGATCAACTTGTACAGTAGCCAGGTTTGTGAAAAATGACATTTACATCGGACCTATAATTGGTCCCTACACAATTACTCCTCTCATCCTACGGACTTTCTCCCTGACATTTCACAACGCTTAGATGAAAGCAATCATGGGCACATCTTGATGTGAATGTAGGCCACGGCAGAAGCAACATGTTTTAAGGAGGGATCACAGTACAGCTGCTGAACAGAGAGGGTATTAGACCCATGGCTCTTCAGCACTCCCCCAGCAGTCTTTGTGTAAAACAAAAGCTGAAGGCGGGTCAGGCAGAAATAAACCCTTCTGTTCTACAACTAATTTCACAGTAGGAGGGCTAAATATATTACCTTGGTTTAACCTGATCTTTCAATTCAATAGCACGTGCCCACTCGTGGAGTAGGTGTTAGGTTCTGACACAGTAGTAGCTATAGTATGAGGAGAGATCAGGTCTTTCAGCTATGCACAGAGCAGCTCCTTCAGTGGGCTTCAAAGCACACCTTCATTTTTTATGGGCTTATTTTGTATACTCTTTGCAGTGACTTTATCATGTGGATGATGAAATTCAGTGCAACAGCATAACAGTTTCCCAGCAGTTTAATACATTATTTAATTTGTAGTTGCTGTACATTGTGTACCAGGAAAAAATATTTTAATGGATCTGTAATTTATTTACACATTCATCATTTGCTATCCTTGTACCATATTAAAAATATGAAGAAAAAAAAAACATTCTAATTAAAAATGCTGTGGGGATAATAACTTTGTTGGATATTTTGAGATTTTTTTAAAAAATCTATTAGAAATAAATTGATTAAAGTCCTTTAGTTCTAAACTTCACTTACTTTTTGTAAAATCCTCCTGTAATAAACCATTTATGACACAGTATACTGATTTCACTTCAGAAAAACAAGCTCACATTTACTTTATCTAATCAAAAGCAGATAGAGAATGAAAACAACACATCTCTTAGGGTTAAAGCTAAAAGGCAGATCCTTATATTTTTCATATATAGAAATTGGCCCCGTTTTCATATATTTAAAATATATGAGATATATTTAAAATATATTTTAGTCTGTAATTCATATATTTATTTTGTATTTTGAAAATATATTGTGCAAAATAAATATATGGATTACAGACTAAAATATATTTTAAATATATCCCATATATTTTAAATATATAAAAAGGGGCCATTTTCTATATATGAAAAGTATAAGGATCATACTTTTCTACCATTGTAACAGGGGAGAGCTGTGCTGACTATCTGGCGCATTCGTGGTTCTGCAGGAAGGGGGCAGCAGCCTCGTAAGATCCGCCTGTCAATCATAGCAATGACACAGAGAGGTTGGGAGGACGGTGTGTTGGCTTTCCCTCTCTCTGAGTGGTTGAGAGGCGGGCCTTGGGAGGTTGCTCGGCCCATAAGAACTGTGCTTGGTTGTGCATTCGGGTGGCCATGACCGGGGAAACCCAGTGACGCTAGCTGAGGAGGTGAGTGTACACAAACACCAGGCAGGAACGCCAGTGGTAGAAGCGAGAGAATAAAATCAGGCAAGCACGGCTGAGGAAGACATCCAGCCTTAAATAAACCATTTATTAAAATATATGGTTATGTAATTGAGGGGATGTGTGTAGTGATAGGGGAACCTTGGCAACCCCAGTGTATAGTGCACAGCGAAGTGTAGGACGGAGACCCGAGCTGACCGGCATAGCAGCAGTGGGGGCACTGTGTAAGCAGCATTTTTGTTTTGTAGTTTTATTACTGTGTTTTATTTTCCCTTTTCATTTCGCCTCTGGTTTTCATTATTATTTCTGAGCACCTGTGAGTGCGCCTACATAGACCTGTGTTGGTAACCTGTGGTCCTGATTACCGTTGCCGGTATACAGGCCACAGACAACAGCGCCCTCTGCGGGCTAAAATAAACCAAAAAGAAAATAAATAAAACTGGGCACCTGTGAAGTGTTTGCAAGTACAATCTTCTGTCTCCTGTGTCAGTGAATACCCCCACCTTTCCACAAACATATATTAAAAAATATATGTTTGTTCCATAAGGGCTGTTCAATAAATGTTACAAAGTTCCCGCTTTTCCACAAATTGGTCTGTTCACAGAGTATTTGAAAGGCATTTGGCC